>LR750209.1:338828-514918 GCA_902729485.2 Mus minutoides | reverse complement strand
TGTGTGTGTGTGTGTGTGTGTGTGTGTGTGTGTGTGTGTGTGTGTATGTGTGTGTATGTGTGTATGTGTGCATACACACGCACACACATCACTTACATATATGTTACACGTAGACACACCTGCAGGGCTCTGGTGATGGCAGAATGGAGAGGCTCAAACAAAAGATCTCTCCCTCTCCCCTGGTCTTAAACTTTTTCACACTTTCTTAACATGGTTATCCGGAAATATTCTAATTTTTATTTCCCCAAATGATCGTCAGCTATTCAAGAATATATTTGTAGTTTAACCTAAATAACAAAAAGGTAAATCTACTGGCTGAGGACCAGAAAGCCGTGGCCCTTGTACCAAGTCTCACCAGTATGACTTTTTTTTTAATATA
Source organism: Mus minutoides (assembly GCA_902729485.2). NCBI lineage: Eukaryota > Metazoa > Chordata > Mammalia > Rodentia > Muridae > Mus > Mus minutoides. The sequence goes on along the minus strand of LR750209.1, from coordinate 514,539 downwards.
AAATTTAATTTGAATAAAATCACATCTGCAACTACTTTCACTCAGCAGCGACAGAGCTCAGGGGTTGTAACAAAGAACCGCAACCCAAAATAGCCGAACTATTTACTGTTTGGGTCTGTACAAGAAATGTTTGTGAGTTCCACTTTGATCATCAAGCAGCAGCTGCAGCCGCATAAACCGACGATGCTCCTTCCCTTCTCCGACCACGGTCTGAGGATCGCGGATCAGGAGAGTGGGTGAAACACCTGCTCACCCCGTTCCTAGAGCCCTTCTCCTCTCTTCTTCATCACCTGAAATGACAGAGCCCCAAAATGCAGGAACAGCCAAAATTAGGTGACTCCTTCCCGATAGAAACTGGGCAGAAACATCTATCCCTCTCCTTTAGACTGTGGGCGTTTCACATTCATATTAATGAATCTGTAATGAAACTCAGCAATTACACCCTCCAATACTGTCCACAGCAAGCTGCTTAGAAGCTGAGATTCGAAGCCAGGACTTGCAGTTCAAAGCTTGCCTAGATGTCAGAATGGGCACGGATCACAAATTCAGCGATTCTGCTTCCCTCGCCGTTGTCCTGGCTTCACAGGCTTAAGTTATCTCTTTTCGGAGCCATTTGCTGCTATTTTAAAAGATGTTAGCTAGCACGAGAGCACGAGGGTGAGAAAGAATGTTTGGGGCAGAATGCTTGACACCTCCTTACTGCTTCCCCAGCATCCAGATGGAAGAGGAAACAGGGTCGGCTTCCACACCAGCCTGGCAGAGGAAATAGACATCTGCCTCAGGACGGTATTTCTTACCGCAGATAGCAGCCAGCAGTGCTTTCAGATCCAAAAGAAAAATGTGCCTCTGCTAAGAAATGCGAGATTAGAACCCAACCATATTGAACTCAGCTTTGACTGCAGCCTCTCTCTCTCTCTCTCCTCTATCTCTCTCTCCTTCCCTCCCTCCCTCCTTCCCTTCTTCTCTCTCTCCTTTCCCTCTCTCTCCTTCCCTCCCTCTCTCTCTCCCCCCTCTCTCTTTCTCTCTGCTCCCCCTTCCTCTTCACCCCAACAACAAAAACAACATCACCTCTTCACATTGCAAAAGTGTCCAGTAAGATGCTTTCACCTGAAAAGCATTCAGGAGTCTGATTATCTCAAGGGTAACATATTCCTAATCATTCATTATAATCCTTCCTGGAAAAGCACAGAAAAGCTAGTCTCAACCTTTCTTTGGCTTCAATAGGAGGAATAAGAAACTCAGATTCTGCGATGATTATCTTTTGTTCCAGGTGGGATTTTTCAAGCTGAGAGTCCAGACAGTTTCTCAGACAATATTTGAAGACTTTGATGTGCTTCCCTGGTTTTCCTTGAAAGTATTTCCTATCTTTACTCTTCCTTAGGAAGGTTAACACTTGCAGCAATCGTGGGGTTAGCTTACCATATTCTTTCTTGGGGCATTGTTAAACAAAATAAGCAATGACATTGTACAGAGTTTGATGTGTACAGGATATAAGGAGGAGAGCAGCTCAAATCGGGGTTCAAATCTTGACTCTGCCTTTGACTTGCTGATTTACTGTGTTGTGTTGAGATTTAAGTAAGAACTGGATAGTGGCAGGCATCTCCATGGCTTTGCCCTGCCTGTCTCTGCAATACTCAGCAGTACAGCCTGTGAGCGATTTTGATACTGCCCCTGACCAAAGCTACACCCCACTCTTCTGTTAGTTTCCACTGTTTCCTCTTCCAAGGTCCTATCACAGATACTCTTTTTCTTCTGCTCAGATGACAACTTCTTAACGAAATCAAACCCAAAGGAACTCAAGCAAGCTAACAAAGGACCCCAAGCGAACAAGGCCACTGTCAGAGTTAGGGCTGACCTGGTAACTACTTGAATGTTTAGTGCCAAAAGTTTCCTCAGGGAAGAGAATAAGTATCCCAGTGGAGACTGGGTGACTGAGGAAACACGGGATGATACGGAGATGCTGAACTTTACAAAGTTTGCACTGTATCCAGACTCAGCTACTTTCATGAAAGATAATTTCAGAATAAAAGTCCTGATGATGTCTTAAAATTCAAAGGGAAAAAAAAATCCTAAATAACATGATCACAAAGCACGCAAACATTCTAGAGGTCATGTTGAGGAGATGTCACTTTCCCCCCCATTTGGATAGATTTTTCTTGAAGTATGGTCATATTATCTGAATAAATAAATTGTTATATGCATAATTGGTATGTAACCCTTGGTGGGTTAGTGGTTTATGTCAATTTTAAGTCCTTCAGTGGATTAAAAAAAAAAAAAGCTATATGGCAATTTAAAATGTGTTTTCTTGTATTTTTCCAAACCAAATAATTTTGCAAGGTACATATTGAGTGGAATTTGATGGATGCCAGGAAGGTCCTTCAATATAACCTGAAGGTGGTATAGTCTGTGCCCAATATAGATAACAGTAAAGGCGACTGGTTTTAAAATACTTCTCTAGTTATTGCTCTGGAACATGTCTACTCATGTTAACAAATAGTTCCATCCCAAGAGGAAGTCAGCCAAGATACCCTAGGGTCCAAGCTTGCAATGATCCCATTCACAGCAATTTCTGAAAGCCAAGAAGATCCAGTAGAAGGGAAAGGTGTTTCCTAGTCTTTCCTCTTGACACCTACCTTGAGCACATTTTCTGCCATCAATAGCTGCCATCATAGAGAACATTCCAACTGCATCTGACCCAGTGTTATATGTGTCAAGAGGAAAACTATTTCCTCATCAATTGAGCTGCCCCAATCCCATGTGTAAACAGATACTCCCTCCAGGGTGAGAGGGGCGGGAAACTGCCGGCTCCAGCCTTTAAGAAGTTGTGAAGCTTTGCTAAATCTTCTTCATCTTCAGAACACACACTTTATGTTAATCTATATTTATATAATATAGTGATTATTGCCATTTGTAAATAAAATTCACAAGTATAAAACCCTGAAATAAGCTGTAATTGTATCCGGTAACACTTTTATTTTAAAATTTTGTTTAGTTTCGTCATGCTGGAAATTGAACTCATTGCCTTGCACATGCTAAAAAAAAAATGCCTCTTCACTGAACCACACCCCCAGTCACAAGTTACTTTAAAATACATACCTTCGTAATAAATCTATAAAAAGGAACTTAAGGCAATATATATATATGTAAAGGTCTGGTTTAGCCATTAATTCTAAAAGACATAAAGATCAATGCATATCAGATAGATAGATATAAAAGTATTTGTAAAGCCTGGCATGGATATATTGAACTCTTTTTTAACATTTATTTATTCATTTATTTATTTATTATTATATGTAAGTACACTGTAGCTGTTTTCAGACACCACAGAAGAGGGCATCAGATATAATCATGGATGGTTGTGATCCATCATATGATTGCTGGGATTTGAACTCAGGCCCTTCGGAAGAGCAGTCCGTGCTCTTAACAGCTGAGCCATCTCTCCAACCCGATATATTGAACTCTTATAAAGTGCATGACACTCGGAAGGAGTAAAAAAAAAAAAAAGTTTGTTGCGTCAATGAGAGTAAATATATTTATCCAAGGGGGAGAAGTAGATCATCTAGAGAGGAAGAAGGGAGAAAAAATAGGAAATATAGAAAGAAAAAGGAAAGGAAGGAAGGAATGGGACCTTGGAAGTCACCACAAAAAAACATAATCAAGGGAAGTGTAGAACAAAAAGAAGTTACCTGTTAGACCAAGTAGGAGAAGTGAGTGAGACAGAGATAACCCTCAAAAAATGAGAGACTCTGGAGCAATAAACTATAGACAATTTATGAGCAGGGCCACTGATATCTTTTCCTGTCAATCCTTCTCTGTTTTCCTTTTAATGAGCAAATACATTCATTTTTAACCTAAGCCTTCATTTTTTTCCTTTGTATAAAATTTTTCTTCAATGACTTGATTCTAATAATAACATAAGTAAAAGTAATAAAATAGAACGGGAAGAAGGGAATTCGTATAAGTGCTTGGCTCATCCTTGATAACATATAAGTCTTTTCTGTTGAAAGCACCTAAGTAAGTTACGCAAGTGTATTCCAATAGCAGGGTGGACGCTGCTTTGCCCCGCATGCCTCCTCAAAAATCACACAGCATCTCTTCCATACACTCTCTTTGTGCAGGCAGTCCTAAGGCCATCTCTCTGCAAAGAGAGAATTAGACTCAGCTTGATATAGAAGGCTACTTTGTAAAACCTAGGAGATTAGAAACATGATTGTAGTCCTCTTTAGGAACTACCATCTGCCACAGGGCTTTCTGAAACTCCAAGTGGAGTCTATGATCTTCAGTTATCTTTTACTATATCTGCACCCCAATGTCTTTCTTTATGACCCCAAATTTTTCAACTGACAGTTTCTTGCTCAGCTAATTTCTTTATTTAGTGTCCTCAATGTGAGTCCTCTTTCAACTACAGAAAAAAAGAAAAAAAAAAACCTTCTCTTTTCCACATCCTCAGATAGCGGAAGAAAATATTGCCATGGACCCAAGATTCTTCTTCTAAACACAGAAGGCCTGACTTCTCCTGTTCCTGCTCTTAACAGAACCAGCCATTGTTCCCCTAAAGCCAGTTCTGATTAAACATGTTTTGTCCCTATGAAGCATCCTGTTGAGTTTTGCTGACAATGTAATTGTGTGGAGAGATGATGGAGACTCTGGGAGGCATTTGATGTCACAGGGGATCTGCCTTCATACGTGGATCAATGCTTCTCCATTGTCGGAAACTGGCCCTGTTTTGTTTCATTGACATGCGCTCCCTTGCCTTCTATTTTCTGCCCTGTGTTAAAACAGCCTACAGCTCCAAACCAAAAACTGAATAGATATTGGCATAATGCACTTGGACTTACGGAAATATAAACCAAAAAATAATAAGTTACAGAAACAGAAAATAGTCCAAGGTACTGCTTCATTGTGTAACTCTTGCCGTTTGTCTCACTAAATTACATTGCAAAGGTGTCATGCATTTCAGTCCCCCAAAGGAAATTCTGATTTGCTCTTGAATCAAGGTGTCTCGTTCTTCTTTACATGCTCAAGCCTAGCCCTAGCTGGTCATTTCTGTCTTGACAATCATAATGTTACTCTGCAAAAGTTCTAGTTGAACACATGCACTTTGGGTTCCTAACCTGGTTCTGAAGGTTGCCAGCGGGATGACACTGGCTGAGTTGTTATTTTCTCATCACTAACCTGGGGATGTTGAAACCTGACCAGCATGTACCACAGAAGAATATTTTAAGAATCAGCTTAGGCTACAGGCTGTGAGAAGTAAAAGGCACTATTTTCAATATATAGTTTCGAAGTGTTTTCTAGATATACAGATATTTAATATATAATTACCCTTTATTAATAAAATTTGTAAAACTGTAGTACCCACTATTAAACATTTCATCTGCTCCATCAATAAGCCAGATTTGTTAGTCTACTGACTTTAGACATTTAGTGTCATAAATCTAATCTGTACAAAATGGAATTATTAAATACACTTTTGAGGAACCCAGTAAAGTTTTAAAACAGACACAGTGAGTGGCTTCTTTACCCAGAATTTAAATTCTAAGCAGAAAAAAAAAAGAAATCTAAAGGTAAAACATACCCAAAGAACACATACTATACAGAAGACACAGTAGCTTCCTACAAACATCCTTAAGAAACACACCATATCCTTGAAACACACCATATCCTTGAAATACACCATATTCTTGAAACACACCATATCCTTAGGGAATCGCTTGGTGTTTTACATGTGGATAGTCTTAAAAAACGCTTGCCAAGAAAACATCACCCGCCATCATCACATACTCTTTGTTTTATTTTTGTTTTGTTTTGTTTTCAGAAAAACTTAACAATTCACCCTTAAGCCAATGAGTATTTGCTACTACAGTAGCAATACAATCAAAGCAGGAGAATAGCTTCCTTTCTTCTTTCATATCTTACTATTTCCTTGAAACACTTAGATATCATTGAAAAGTGCCAGAGCAAGGAAGCAGGAGTGGGTGGGTTGGGGAGCAGGGGGGTTTATAGGGGGCTTTGGGGATAGCATTTGAAATGTAAATGAAGAAAATATCTAATAAAAAATGCCTTTAAAAAAGTGAGGTGTTGCACTTAACAAAAGTATGCTTGGAATTCTGAATATTTCAGAGTATTCTAGAATATTTTTCTGGAATGTCCTAGAGTATTTAGAGAGAGGTTTAACTCAGAAATGTGAGTCAAATATATATTTTTTTCATTCTTCATCTCCAACGACTAGAAATCTTAATCAGAAATTAATATATAATTCAGAAAATGGTTTAATAATTATGTGCAACTAATTTTCACTTAAAAATTTTTTAACCATTCTTTCTTTCAGTGAAGGAAGCTGTGTGTCCCAGTAACATATAAATAAACTTCTAAAGGAACAAGCTAAGACGAGCTCACTGTCTCTAAAACTGGTTTGGATCAGGAGTATCTCTCGTTCTCCCAGTAATGCAAGGAACTAAGAGCACGAGCACTGATAGAGATGCTTACACAATCTGAGGACCATGGCTGGAGCTACCTCCTGCTTCCCTCCTCCTTTCTGCTGGTCCTGTGTCTTTCCTTCCCAGGCTTCCACTCCTATCTGACTGTTTGTCTCTGTGCTTTTGTCTTCTAGTCTCTTTACTTCCAAGCCCTTCTTTCACATCTCCTTTATAGTATACCCTAGTAGCTTTAGAGATGACATTTATAGTTTTGACTCCTTGGAATGATGAAGGATCAAAAGGTGAAGAAATTTGTCATGTCACTAAAGCACAAACCTTCAAATGCATCATTATAAGACTTCTGTGAGATCAGAGGTCACTTTAATAAGGAAATGTACCCATTAATTTTCCTTTAAGATGTATTAAACAGGAAACTTTTTGGTTCTCAATATAAAACCCATGGTCACTGCAAGGAATCCAAATACAGATGTGATGACTCTCAGGAGGAAAAAAAAAATACCAAGTAGTCCATTGGCTAGATTGTTCTAATTGCTCTATTCCTAAATCTTTCTTGTATAACTTGCACAGCCTCCACAGAGACTAGTTACCCTCTCACTTTTGTGTTAGCCATACAGTCACTAAAATAAAGCATAAAGTTGCAAATCTTAGTAAACAAAAACACAATGCCCCAGATGGAAATATGGTGTCCTCCATTGCAAGTCTAGACCCCAGGAGTCCAAGCATATTTCTTCTGAGTGTTGCTCCTCTCCCAGTTTGGGTGGAACAAGAAACAGAACCAGAGAACCAAACCAGCTACATCTGTATCAGTCTATACTATCCTCATCCACACAAGAGCCCCACCCAGATCAACATTGACCCCCGAGGCATGAGCAACGGACATAATCTCTTATATCTCATTGAATCTGTGGTAGCTTGTGATATGCATTTCTATCTTGAAAGGTAGTCAGTACAGCCTTTTAGCGGAAATATGTCAATTTAGAACATAGAGGCATACTGACTTCACAAAGAATCCTCAACTTGCCGCTAAATGTCTATTTACATGTATTCTCCCTTCCTACCTCGTCCTGCATATTGAAACACATGGAGTGGAGAATGTTTTTGCTGTATGTTTTTCCTCTTAATACAGAGAGCTAGGACTCAATGTGTCTGTTGCCCTTCACATCATTGACACCAAGAACTATGTAGACATATCAGCATTTTTTTTAGGACTCCTAATGAAGGTCAGATTTATTCTCTGTGGTTTCTGGAGATGGCAGCCCCAGTAGCCTATTTAATATTTCTGAGAAGGGACAGATTAAAGGTGCATAACTGTCTAATCAGATTTGCTCACTGAAGCATATGAGGAGTGAATTACTTCAGTCTCAGCTTCAACTGGGTTCAGAGAACAGATGCAGCATACAAAGAGGAGTTCCTTCATCTTCATGTTCGGTACCTAGAGGAAAGAGCTCCAAAGCATGGTTCCAGGAATATTATGCCTTTCAGACACATTACAGATAGGAAAGATCAGAAAAGTGGGGAGAAGTTGCCAGGTTTGCCTCTTGTTACTCCAGATGCTGTTGCACTGAATGTTTTGCTTTCATGAGGCTGAAGACTGATCAGCGACAGCCATGTTTTCCATTTCAAATGAGTGGATTTACTAAGCTTAAAGCAAGCAAAAGCAAAAGAATGAAGGGTAACCGTCAGAGATAGAAGCAGCAGACAGATGGCAGAACACCCAACACAAAGGACTGGATAGCCTGACTAGGAGAACGAACAAAGGTGACACCATCAAACCAGGGGCTTACAAACACTGAGCAGAACTCAACTGGGGAAGCAAACAGTTGTGATGGAGCAGCCAAGGCAGAGGATCCTTTCTATCCTCTTCATAGACAAGCTTCCAACTTCCTCGTCCCACTGCAGACAATTTGACACAATGGGGTAAACAATAGTAACATCTGCTGGAATGTTCTCTAGTAGTTCTCAAAGACATAATGTGTTTTAATAACCTTAGCTGTTTGCTGTTTGCCTTTTTTTCCCTATCAAAGTGGAGGTGGGACAGGTTGGGCGACCTGCCCTAGAATAAGGTTTTTAGAGAACACTTGAAATCTAAGTGGGCTGGAAGAACTAATGAACACTAGTCTCCACTGACACCACACACATGAGTGGTGTTGTATGGCCCTGGAAGTGGAGCCTCCCTTAATCTCCAGAAGTCGAGAAGAAACCCTTCCAGTGGCTAGCACACTTTATCTCCATTTATATATTTTAAGACTTGCCACAAGAATATTCTAGTGTGGTAAAAACCCAAGCTCATCTGAGTAAGTAGAGATGACAGAAATTCACATAAATGTCTATAGATAGAGGGTGCTGAATACTCTATCTGGCGGAAGTTACAGATATGGCACATTCCCTAGGTCCTAAACCAAATGTCCCAAGATAAAATGAGAACATTTGAGCAGGAAAGAAGGATCTCTGTGCTCATTGGCTGTTTGACTTAGATGTACAAAAGTCATCATAATTGCTATTTTTAAAGAGCCAATGCAAGTTTTGCCTTGAGGGTACTAAGACTAAGCCCCATCCTGAAAATGTTAAAGGAATTTCCATTGTTTATATTACCCCCATCTTATCCTAGCACAACACAGGCGACATGCTGCCTTGTGGAGAGAGGAGGTCAGTACTGCACTCCAGAGGAAACCTCACCGAGAGGAGAGAGGTTATACTATTGGAGCCTGGAACACCCTTTTGTCCCTGACAAACCAAGCTATGCTAATGCAAAGCAGAGAGGCTGTGAGAAAAACAAGGCAGCTAAATTCATTTCTGGAAATGCAAGAGAGATTACAGGGTTTGGGTAGGGAACGGGAGCAATGAGATATTGACTCTACAAAGATCAATTGCTCAAGGAAGGAACAGAAGTAGAGCGACTTGATATGCACACTCACCCTCCCTGGGAGAGCTCTCTCCATCCACTACGTAATCTGCACTCTTGCAAAAAACATTTCAAGTTCTCAGTTCAAGCTGGATGACAGGAGAGTTTTAAGCTACTTCAATTCAACAAGAAGTTATTAAGCATCCACTTTGTCCAGGGCACTGTGCCAGATGATAGGGAGGCAGTAATGATGAACGAAACATGGATTCTGCCCTCAGGGAGCTTTTGGCCAAGGTAAGACATGAACAGAAATAATAAAGGTAACTACAAGATACTTGGGTGTGTGCACAGGAAGCACAAATACAGGAAGCACAAAGAGGAAAAAGATTAAGGGTAGCTGACATGGAAGAAGCAAGCAGGATGCTAGGAAACCTCATAGACCCAGTGGCCTCAGAGATGCATGCTGGGAGTATAAAGGAACTGAGGAAGAGAGAAGGAGGGGATAGGACCATAAACCCTGGTTGGGCTGCCTAAGAATAACTACTAACACTTCCATCTTCATGAAACTAACTTATCTGAAGAGGCCAAAGGCACTGGGAAGAAACTGAAAACGCAATATGTTGTCACTAGGGTCGCAGGCTAAAAACAGGATAGAGGAGGACTTCTCCGTTCATTTCCCACATGCCTTTTCCTAGTTGTCCTAACTGACTATTTCTTTGGCTTGTAAGAGTTCGGCATGGTCCAGCATAGTTTCCCTGTAGCCCTCGCCTGTGCTAGTTATTACTAAAACAAACAGGACGAGAGCAGAGTGACGATGGTTGGAATTAACAGACTGAATTTTGAACCACTCGCCTTACTCAATTTCATCTTTCCTCCAGATCCTCCCTAACTCCCTTTGCTCCAGTTTTTTAAGCTATCTGCTGGCATCTGATGTCTAGTTTATCATCACAATAAAGAATCTGACATGCTTTGGTAATTACATCATGTCTCTTGTAGCTTCCAGCTCCAGGCATCCTACCCTGCATACTGCCAGTTCAATTTGAGGCAGATTCTTCTGGGTTCAAATGGATCTAAAATGCATCATAAAAGCTGCTCCTATCCTGCAAAAAATTATTAATGATGGCCAACGGGGCAATTGGGCATTTAATTGCATTTAGAATTCTTTTTATTTATTTTAAGGTAATGATCCCAGTGGACAAAATAAAACGCGGCATTTGTTGCACAAATGTATTCAAACTGAATACACTGCTGGGACCCCTTTTAAAAATTCTGTAGAAAAGTGCGTGTTGATGTTCTTGCTTTAACAAGAAATAAGACCTGGCTACCCGGTGTGCTCTGTGTAAGTACCATCCTGGCCATGGCCTGCATGGCGTGCAATGGTCAAGTGTAGGTAAGGCTCCCTGTTGTACTCACCAATAGTCCATCAAAATACACATGCTGATTGCTGAGTGAACAACTGGTTATAGCTAGATCATTTAGCAAAAGATTTGCAGAAACTGCTATTTTCTAAGTCAACAGCTGCAAAACTGAAACAAGTGCTAGCAGTGGAAAGTTATAAAGAAAACTACCTTCCTCTGCCTCAGTTTCTTCCTTTGAGCAGTGGGGATAGACGGCAGTTGCCTTGTGGAGGTGCTGTGGGAAATGAGTGCACTGAGTTTAGAGTGCTTCAAAGCACCATTGGATACGTGCACAGTGAGCACTCAGTCAGCTCAGGACGAGCATATGAAAGGGCAGCCATCCATCTCTCGGTGGCAACCCAGGGACTGGACTCAATCCAAAGCATGCTGTTTGGAAAGCTGTTCTAAAGAAAGAATCCCTGGTTGGTAAAAGCCTCAGCCTTCCTCCATCCAAGCCCAACCCTCCCAGCCCTTGAAGCCTTGACCACAGCATAGTTTTGTGGCTTTTCAAATGAACCACACACATCAGGAATTCTTTCCATGGCTGGCCAAGCTACTTTCCTTCCTATAGGCAGGCAGTCAGTAAAAAGCCAGCTGCTGTTGGAAATTTAGACACTTCACCTCCAGCCACTTCCCAACCTTAGCTCTGTCGCATCCGTCTGGATCATAGCATCTGAGAGTGCAATGGAGATTTACGCCTAACACATTTGAGTAATGCACACCTAACAATAAACAAGCTTCAGGAAGGAAAACCCAACTGCACCCAAGTCTTGGAACATGAGAATGCTCTGTTTTGCCTCTTCCCTGATTTCCTAGGAACTTCTGTGCAGATCTACAAGCGCAAACACAACTATCAGACCCAGTAGAGGATTGTGTGACAAGGGAGGAACGGAGAACAATCTTGCCAGGCCTGCATTGTGCACTAATCTCAGTTAAGGCTTTCCTAGTATTTAAAGCACATGAACACATAATTAGAAAATGTCTAGGTTTTTATGCTGGCCTTCCTTTCTGCTTTCTCAAGCAACTCTGGCATATAGAACACTTGTCCATCCTTAGAAACACATATGGTCTGAAGTCTCATGGTTTCTGTTGGCTCCAGCTCACTCAGTGGTAGATCGTTTATCTATTTCACAGATGAAGAAATTGAGTCTCCACACAGTTAAAACTCGAAGCAGTCACACTCTCACTCACATGTTGAGGTACTAGGTTCTTGCTTTCTAGTATATCATACTCTCTCAATTCTACTCCCACTTGAATCTATGGTCAAATGGAGGTGGGGGAGACAGAACGGAAAGTGGTCACCAGAGCTCATCTGCAAGATTTGTCACTCAGACAGGTGAGGTTCTGCTAGCCATTTTTTGGAGCAGAGATTACAATTATGCTCTCTCTCTCTCTCTCTCTCTCTCTCTCTCTCTCCCTCTGTCTGTCTGCCTGCCTGTCTGTCTGTCTACATATGTAATTTGTCCAACATGGAGGGACAAGACCAACAGAACAGTGACTGGAAGAAAGTAAGTGAGACAAAGCTTTAAGAATGAATGAGAAGGGCTGTTTTCCTCCCAAGTAGAATCAACATTGACTGCTCCCAAGGAAAAGCAAGTAAAACCCCTGAAGCTATCACCCCACTGGATACTTGGATAGACCCAAGAAGCTATAGGAAGGTTCAAGTTCACTGATTGGTCACAACGTAAACTGATGGATAAGGACACAATGCATGAGGAACCTTGAGAAGGGAGCAGCATCCTGTAGCCTGTGGATATAAATGGTATTTGTAGTGACATATGTCATATGTATCAGTGATATCATTTGTCTAATTGTTTTTTTTATAGATTTATCTTTAGAGTCCAGGCAAAAGATTTGTCATCCCCATTTCTTCTGGGAATGAAGAGCTCAAGAGCCTGTGGTGGGACATAACATCCTGGAGATGGTACTGAGCACATCTCCAGCTTTGGTTTTCGAACCTGGTGTGGATGCAGACATGACCTCTCCTTCCATGAATCTCCAGCATGCAGCAAGGGGCCATGACACAGATGGTGAAAGTACATTGCTCCATAGATAGATGAGAAAGGAAAGATGCTGCCTTTCAACACAGGAAGCTATAGCTCTCCAGCTTTTCATGACAGTGCACCTCCTAAGGACTCAGGATGCAAACGTAGCCCACGTGAAAGCCTGGCCTCCCACCAGAGCCTCTTCATCTGCCCTCCATGGCGTGAGAAGTTAAAGGTATTTACTGGCTGTCTGACCTACTTCAGCAGCTGGAAGTCTTGCCTTACGGGATCATAATTACTTAGTTCCAACCTTCTGGAGTGTCACAGCAATGCTGTAAGAAGCAAATTGCCTCGTGTTAAAACTTTTAAAATTACATTAAAAATCTACAAGACCTGGAGCTATAGAGTACACAAGACATGGACTCTAGAATGTCGGAGGAAAAGGATGTATGTGAACTAAGTTAACATGTGACGAGGAAAAAATACAGATGATGTGACCTTGTGTGAACTGGAAAGCCACTCATTCCCTTTATTTTTGCTTTAGAAAGCATTTCTATGTTATTTTCTCAGGATATTCATATTGATTACCTCCTTTTGCTTGTTTTGCTTCTTCTTTGTGGTGCTGGGGATTTGAACTCTGCATGCCTGCCTGTTAGGCAAGCCCCCTTGCCACCAAGCTGTATCCCCTACCCTTATTCTAACTATTCATGTCAATACAGTTACACTGTAAAATTCCATCTATTTCATTTGGACCCAGGAGACACTTGAACCCACATATCTCACTTTAGGTAACAGATGGATTTTGTGAAAATTTGAAATAAAAAGAATTTGGACATAGTGCTATCAATGTATAAGGAAATGGTGCCATTTAAGAAATGAGTTTCCGCAAATTATTAGGCATAAACTAAATGATTCTGAAAGGGGACCATACTTTTACAGAGGCATGCTCGTTTTAACTGCATGTGTATTTTCACACACCGAGGTTTCCTACAATGAGGAAAGACTGCCCTTTATTGTCTTATTACTTCTGATTGGCTTGATATCTTTAGAGTCTTGTACAATTTGTACAGCTAGTGTGAGACATAAGTATATGGGGCCTGACCCTCTAAGTGAAAAGAGAACGAATTGGAGGCCACTGGGGTACAGTTTGCTATATTAACTCGCTCTGAATTTAAATTTCAGGCTAATAGAATGAAGTCACAGTTGGGTGGAGAGAAGACTAGTTTGCTGCCGGTCTGTGTAGCTGCTGAGTAAGGCGACAGAAAGGCTAGCTGTTCCCTAGTGAGTAATAACATAAGAGCGAGCATGGGGAAAACAGCTATGCATCCCCAGCTCACAGATATCCACACAGACTCACATGCACACCACACCCACGGTGTTACTTAGAATGTTAGTGTAGATAACAAAAGTCCAAAATCACAGAGACCATTAAAGGCCACCAGGAGCTTCCAGTTTCGGGGAAGGCTTGAGATACTTATAGACTTTCTCTCCTCCATCACTGGGAAGGGGTTACCATTATCACTGTTCCAGCATATGGTCCTGGATGGACAACAGCAACCATTTCTTTATCTAAGCTATCTTTCAGGAGAATGATTGTGGAGAGGACATCAAATTATTATATTTGCTCCTTTCATCCAATTAATGTAAGCCACTTGAATCGTTTTTTTTGTTTGTTTGTTTGTCTGTTTGTTTGCTTGCTTTTGTTTATTTGAGACAAGGATTCTTTGTGTAGCCCTGGCTGTGCTGGAACTCACTCTTAGATCAGGCTGGCCTCTAACTCAGAGATCCACCTGCCTCTGTCTCAAGGGCTGAGATTAAAGGCCTGCATCACCACCATCTAGTTCACTTGAAAAGTTTTAAACATCACATTTCCTGTCTCTGTTTCAGTGAGAACTTCCAGGCAAAGGAATATGAGAGACAGAGACATTCCCAACTTCCTGAGAGTGTCAGTAAAACTTTGCCTCAATGCTCTGTTGCTTCCTGCCTTCCCACTGTCTGGGACCATGAATCTACCCACCCTCAACAACTAATCAAGCCTCTTTCAGTGGGGGGGGGGGCAGTTTTGTTGCTATTCACATTGGAAGTTCTTGGATATGCAATGACTTCTCACACACCGACATACACATATGTAATTAAATATGCTTTTTATATTGGACTAGGAAGTCATTTTAAACACACAAAGCACTAACATAAAGATCTATCTCACTTCTAACTTTGCACAATTTTTGTACAACTTTGACATACACAGCAGCAGGTTTCCTTATGACATTTTCATATATGTTTGGGTTTTGTTGATCCTGCATCTACCCCTGATCTCCCCACCTTCCATGCCCACCTAAATCCACCCAGACCCTTACTCACTCTTTCATTTTTATATTGCATCTCTTCTATTACCCATATCCCCTTTGCACTTCATGTCTCCTCTTCTGTCTCTTATAGGCACCTTCCTAGTTCCTTGGCATGTATAACTCCCTTTCTTTAATGTAAGATGTGCATATATAACAATTGGAAGCCATTTTTATCTGATGACTTGGAACTCTAGTCCTTTTTCCTTTGTGCATGCCTCTCACTATTCCTCACATAAAATCATATCTGGATCCTTTTGCCTTATGAATTTATCATTTCTGATTTTTCCTGAAGAAAAAGAAAGGAGCCTGGACAGACATTTACAGAATTAGTACACCAACTTTGAAGTCATATCACACTTTTTGCTAAAAATACTCGGCTCTTAGTATATCATTTGCAAAGGTAAGCCAATTTTCAAAATTACAGACTACCAGAAAAGTCTTACATGAGATGAAATTTTTTAAATCAATGAGGCGTGTATGTGTTTTCAAATTATAATACCAAATCTGGATGATCACTCACCATGTGGGTGAAGTCTGGCTTGCCTACCCACTTTAAAGCTTTCTAGAAAAGATGACAAGACATTCTTATGCACCAGGAAGACTTGTCCCAAAGAGCTATCTAAATTCAGCACAGCGGAGGACCTTGCCAGCTGTAGCTTTGAAGAGCTGCGATTCTTCACATGATTTATGGTTACTTAACACTGGTTGATAAAATTAACAACTTCTAGATCATTGAAGCTCCACCCAAGCTTATTTCCTGCCACCACCATCATCCACTGGATTTCCGTGGCCAACCTTCCATATAGTCATTTGATACTCAAACTCCTAACATATGGTGTTTCCTGAGGGTAGTTGCTCTATAGCTGGCCAAATGACAAAGGGCATGAGAACTGTAGAATACTGCATTATCACTTTATGTGGGTAATATAGATATTATAGTATGACTACTCTGTCCCATTATCCAGAGCACACAACCTTAACCTGAAGGAAGAGGAATATCGGAGATATGAAATCAGAGAGTTGGACTTCCCAGGCCACAATGCTGACCATTTTCCCACCCGTTTTACTCTGTGGGTTTAGGTGTACCTCTCATCTGCCCCATCTGATACCTGTGGAGGAATGGGGAACTCTTGACCAGTAACTGTAGTGTCTAGTTGTTATGTTGGACTGCTGCTGTTATATCTGCCAGCCCACCTCTCACACCACTGTGACACGCCATTCATCAGTTTTGGGAAGGGGAGTGGTGAGCCTTTCCTCACCCGAGATAACAGACAGAGCCTCCACCCCCCCCCCAAAAAAAACTTACCCTGATTAGAAGAGTTTAGTTGCTGTGTATTAGCTTTTCTTTGAAACAAAAGTATTCTATCTCCAGGAGGGATTCCTTCCCAAGACCATCAAGAAAGAAGCTTTTCAGTGCAATATTTTATTTTAATTTATTTTATTTTACAAAATCAGAGCTGTGACAGAAAAAAAAGAAAGAAAGAAAAACGCCTATGTTCTTCTGGAAAGCTAAATAAAAGACACAGTAATAACCTCAACATTTCTCAACCTGACTGACTCTTCATGCTTCCCCTTTCCCTCCACATACCCCTGTGATGACCTTGAGGTACAGTAAAAGTCAAAGCAGAGCTTTGTGCTGGCATCTCTGACTGCCCAGATCCTGGAGTGACCACAGTAGTCAAAAGCATGTAGCATGAGAGAAAAATAAATTTTGATTTCTTCAGAAAGCTACTGAGGTTTTGAAGAATAGCCTACTGCAAGCAAATAGAAACTGGTTCCATGTGAGTGCTTCTCAAGCCAATGTTTGTTCCTATGTACTGGCATGATGCAGGTATTTTCTCAATTGGAATTCTCTCCCCTCGGGTGATTGCAGCCTGTGTCAAGTTGACATAACGTAGCTAGCAGAGTGGTTAAGAGAGCACACTGCTCTTACAGAGGATCAGAGTTTGACTCCCAGCACCTCTATCAGGCTTCTCACAAACACCTACAACCTCAGCTCTCAGGGCATGCTAAATCTCTCTCCACTGAGGGCACTTAAACAAACATGCACACACACACAAATATATATAATTTAGAACAATAATTAAATCAGTTAACAAATGGACATGGTTTCTGTGATTCTCCACCATTGATATTCTCTTTCCCCAAGTATAACCACCATCTCAATTTGAGTTAATAATAATAAGCCCTTCATGTTACTTCATCATTTTTATCATATAGCCATATCTTTTTAGTTTAGCTCATTGTTTACTTGTTTTGTATTATTCAAGTGAAAATTTCTTGTGTATATTTTTCTTGCACTTGCTTTTTAAACATGTTTTTAAATTATGTTACATGTGTATCTGCATTTTTACATGCTATACACATACTCAACATATGTGTAGGTGTCTAGAGTCCAGAAGACGGTGTTAGATTGCTGTTAAGCTGGAGTTACAGGCAAACTTGCACTGCCAAACATAGGTCCTAGGATTGTGTCCTAGGACCCAAAATCAGGGCCTCTAAAAAAGCATGGAGTAGTATCAATCCCTGTATTATCTCTGCAGTCCCATGAAACTTTCTTTTTAATCTAATCTTTTGTTTTCAGCGTCACACATGCTGATCTTGTAGTTGCATTTAAGTCGTTTTTGCTACAGTAGTGTATTCCATTATGTGAATCAAATACCACACAATAGTCATTTGGAGTTTCTGTTTGAGCATTTTGCTATTAGAAATTACGATGATGAAAAGATTCTTGTCTCAATTGTAGTATACCTACCTAGCTAAGAGGGGAAAATGCCCAGTTGTATTCATGAGTTCCACTTTATAAGATGAAATTGTCTTTACAAAGTTTCTGAACCAAATCACATCATCACCAGCTGATAGAAAACTTCTCTTTGTAGCATATCTTCACTAATACTTGATACTCTTGGAATTTATACTCTCAAGCCTGGTGGTATAAAATGGGATTGCATCATGTTTTTAATTTGTATTTCCTTTAGGGCATACTTTAATCATGTATGAACTTAAGAAACAAATCTGGGAAACCAAAACAATTCATCATGGCTCCTTCTTAAGAACCAGGCAAACTTCTCTTCTTAGAGAACAGGTATATATATTTTTAAAAAGTGTGTGTGTGTGTGTGTGTGTGTGTGTGTGTGTGTGTGTGTATCGGAGCCCTAATTGTTCATTAGACGTTAGCTGTTAGAAGACAGCAGAGGCCTTAGGCTACTGTTTGTAAGATAAACAGCAGTTCTTAAGAGGCTCCTTTTAGTTGATCGCATTATTAGCTAAAGCCATGGGAAAGCAAATACATTTCAGAGGAATCGTAAATATTTCTTTTATCTTTCCAGATAAAGACATTTAGCATGAGTCCTAATGCACAGGCTGAGCCATACACAATTTATAGCAAAAGAGGGCTTGAAACACTTTTGTGTAAACAAGCGTAGATCGTTTTTAAAGGTTGCTAAAAGGCAGCGTGGCAAGGGAGCCGCTCCCTGTGAGACCAGCTCTGGTCAGTGTCAGAGCCCTTCCCACTAGCAAAGCTGCTCCATTAAGCTCTGTTCTCATCTCTGCAACCCTTACTTTCATGTAGTGTTTACATCATTGACACCTCCTCTTAGTGAGTCCCTAACATAAACAGAGGCTGTAACAAGCTGTAATGTATTTAACAAGATTTTAAAAGACCCGACTCTGGAACAAGGACAGTCAAATGAGGAAGAGATTAAAGCAAAAGTTTTACAACATCTCTGTCTCCGGTGACAAAAACAACTTCACAATTTATGTCCAGGAGAGAGACGGTCTCCTTGTGTTTATTCATAAATTAAAATTTGATGGACTCCAAATGTGCTCTGATCAGCCCAAGTCGGCAACCTAACCTTTTAGCCGAAAATTATAAACCCAGATTATAAACTAGGGAGATGTGAGAACAAACTTGGTTTAAATCCATAATACCAACACAGTAGCGGGAAACTAGGCCAGGATATGTGATAAGGAAGTCAATGGAATTCACTATCTTGATAGGAAAAAAAAAGTGCACTTTGCAGATTAACACCTTGCTTGATGCAGTTCAGCTGAAGGGGGCAGTATAATATGTGCGCAGTAACTTTCTGACCAATCTGTATGCATACATGACTTCTGGTTGTGTCTCATGCCCTCGAGTGAGGCTGCCTGGGGTTCAGGAAGCCTCAAGGGCCATCGTGGGTCAGAGTCCAGGGCACTAGAGAGGTACCATCTAGGTCAGGGCTTCTCAAAGGAGGTCTGTGGACTGGGTGTGGTGACCACACTTATCAGCCTCTGATAAGAAAGGTTGCTGAGTTCAGAAGACATGTTTCAGACTTAAAGAAATTGTACTCAGCGATGACAGGCCGGCAAGCAAGCAAATCACTGGCTTTGCCTTGTAGAATCAGAAGCGTTGATAAAGGCTACAGCAGAGGAAACATTGTAAAAGTGAGAGGGGAAAAACAAAACAAACAAACAAAACGGAAAATGTATCTCATTCTCTGTCTCTACAGTCTAGAAAGCAGAAGGCCTGTGTTCCTGTTAAAATGCAGGCGTTTTTGTTTTTAATTGACAAAACGGTATATATTGATGGGGCACAGCGTTTTGTTCACATGTTCTTTGGAACCATTAAACCGAAGGAACTAACAGGCCACTTACTGATTTACTGTTGACAACATTTAAAATCTCCTATTAGCAGTTTGGGAATATTCACACTACCCTAAACTCTGGTAAGCTGGCTCTAAGGTAGGGCTCAACCTGAGATGCATCTGCCAAACTGCATGAACTCAGCCCTTGTGCCTCCCTGACTTCTGCTGACTACAGGCTACTCTCTCGCACTCCTAATCAGCTCGCTTAGATGCCACAAAGATGTGAGCTCACCGATACCCATCTGTCTGTGCCTGGCTTGTTTTACTTAACAGAATGTCATCTAGCTTCATCCAAGTTGGCCCAAAAGATGAAAAAGCTTTTCTTGTTTTTATGGCTGAACACTATTGTGTTGTATGTATGCTCCTTGTTTTCTTTATCGGTTTTTTAATTGATAGGCGCCAGGCTGATTATCTAGTTTGGCTGTTGTGCATGGGGGCAGTGGATGTGAGACTGGATGAGAATTTGCCTCTCAAAGATTCAGATGCTGCTGCCGGTGGCCCTGACTGTACTGTGAGGAGCACAAGTCTATACGTACCCAACAAAGCTCAAGCCACTCCCTACCATCTGGCACTGATAATTAATTAACCTAGACATTATCCTTTTGTGATCCTAGAACATAACGCCTATAGCTATTTATAATTGACAGCCCTGGCTTTCAGGAAAGTGCTGAAGTAACGTTTGTTGTCCTTGACCATCTGGCTGTATGGGCTTTCTCACCTTTTCACCTTCTACCCTTATAATTAAGCCTGGCTTTATAGAATTGCCTGTTTACCAAAGGATCTGCCGGTGTTTGCCGCACAAACACGCGGAGGCTTAAGAAGCATGCAGGCAGCACTTTCCGAACCAGGTGTGGATTATGACTACCAAGAGCGAGTACTGACCTCAGCTTTTAAAATGTTCTCGTAAAAGAAGAAAGCTTTAGTCACTGGCGCAGTAGTCAGCACTGCCTTGCCATCCAAGAGGCTCAGGTAACGTTTGAAGGCTAACTTGTGTTTTTCTGTTGTGGTTTCTGAATATAAGCTAATTTGTGTTTTCTTCTAAACAAATAAAGCTTTCACACAGGATATTTGCAGCCTCTGACTGTGCACTGGTCACCTTCCTTCATACTGTGGCTTCCTGGAAAGAGTAAGGAAGCTATTCCTGGTGACCTCCGGCCTGTCTAGTCTGTTCTGGGAAGGCAATTCCATTGCTCTGCACCTGTCTGCCGGGAGGGGTGGGCTTTTGGAGCAGGTGCTCTTGATCTTCTGAATAAAACGGGCAAGCTTCCATGAGCAGCCCCTCTAACAAGCCCTTTGCTCGACCACAAAACTGCACCCGTGTTGCTGAGTTATTTACCTGCATCTGCATTGTTTAGGAAAGCAATGAAGTTCTGGGAAGAGATACACAATTTGGACTATGCCGCTGTATGGGGAACCTGGGCCAGGCTCCTCAGCACATTCTCAGGAGTCAACATGCTTGAAACTGAAGCTCTAAATGAAGCCATTTAAAGACAGTTCCAAAAGACTAAGTTTAAAATTCAAGACTATATAGCTGCAGAAATTCCTTTACTTTGACATAGCTGCTCCTAAATATTTGTGCATGTACCTCTGTGTCTCAGATTCTCCTGTGTCACATGGGATAATAATATCACCCATGTATAGGGTTGTGGTAAAGGATTCTATGGATTAGTAAGAGCTGAGTCACAAAAGTAGTTCCTGGTATTTAGTAAGTGCTGCTGGACTGCCGTTCTACCGTACACCCACTCTGAGCCATTCGCTCAAAGGGCACCAAGAAGGGTACTGACTGATAATATGCATAATATAGATGATGTTAAAATATCTTAAAAGTAAAGAGGAGTAAAACTAATTTTTTAAAAAATGTGTGTGTGTGTGTGTGTGTGTGTGTGTGTGTGTGTCGGGTGGGGGGGGGTGTTACTAGTACATGTCAGAAGAGGGGAATCCATTTCCTGGAACTGGAGTTACAGGCAGTTGTGAGTCGACAGATGTGGGTGTTGAGAACCAAACACTGGTCTTCTGCAAGAGTAGCAAGTGCTCTTAAACACTAGGCCATCTCTCTAGTCTCAATTTAAAAAAAAAACCTTTTAATATTTGAAAATTTAACCAATATATCCAAAATTTTAAACATTTTTTTCAATATAAAAATTATGAATCCACTTTATTGTTCTCTACTGTATTCCAGATGTGTCTGTGTAACACTTAAAGTGCAACACAGTGCACACACAACACACACATGTGCACAGGTGCACACATACACACACACACACACACACACACACACACACACACACACACACTATAATACACACACATTTTCCAGCACTCCCCTGGAGTTCTCTACTAACTGAGCAGAGTATCAGGTTTTCAGTTAAACTTTAAATTAAATTATAGCCAGGCATGGTAGCACATGCCTTTGATTCCAGCACTCTGGAAGCAGAGGCAGGTGGACCTGAATTCAAGACTAGCCTAGTCTACACAGGAAGTTTCTGAACAGAGAATCTCCATCTCAAAAGAACAAATAAATGAATAAATAAATAAATAAATAAATAAAATATTAAACTCAACTCTTTAGTCACATTAGCCATGTTTTGAGTGCTCATGGGACACATGTAGTTCATAAGTTAACACCGGGATAGCCTGAAAATGCACAGACCTAACACTGAGGCTTGGTAAAGCTTTTTGAGCAAATCCCTAATTTACAAGAGAAAAAAATCATTTATTATAATTATTATAAATTTATGTATAATTTACTATATTGTCTTCCATATTAGAAATAATATACTTAAAATACATATAACACTGATGAATAAATTATAGGTCTTCAATAAATAGGAAATAATTTTGCTTAATGTTTTATTAAGGAAAATTGTCAAAACATTGTTAAATCTAAAGCTATGAACTGACTCCATATACCCACCACCGAGATCCTAAGAAGATTAACACTGCCCTCATTCTCACATGTCAGATCTATGTTTCCATTCAGTCATGCTTCTAGTCTTTTGCATGTATTTCAAAGTTATGGAAATAAGTATACCTTGACCCTGGAAACTCCATCAAGAATGTGTAATTAAGCCGGACGTGGTGGCGCACGCCTTTAATCCTAGCACTCGGGAGGCAGAGGCAAGCGGATTTCTGAGTTCGAGGCCAGCCTGGTCTACAGAGTGAGTTCCAGGACAGCCAGGGCTATACAGAGAAACCCTGTCTCGAAAAACCAAAAAAAAAAAAAAAAAAAAAAATGTGTAATTAACTCAGTTCACTATTTGGTATTCTCTATCTCTGTGTCTCTGTCTCTCTGGGTGTCTCTCTGTCTCTCTCCTCTGCCCCCTCCCTTTTTCTTTTCTTGCCTTTCCTTTTTTGCCTCTTCCTTTTCCTTCCCTCTCCCGTCTTGCTTATTTACTCAGGAGTAAAATGCACACACAATAAAATTCGCATCTATTAAGTAACCATTGGATGGGTGCTGGCAGAGAACCTCTGGCAGAGATTTGGCCTCTCAAAGCCAAATCTCGGTCAAGATGAAGAATATTTTCTCTTTGTTCCCAGCTGTCCCCAGACACTCATTGTTCTGGTTATCCCTGATAGATTAGTTCATCCTAGTCTAGGATTTTCAGTAAATGGAAGCAGATGGTATTTGGCCTTCTGTAGAGACTTCTTTTACTAGGCATATTTTTGAGATACACCTATGTTACTATATATTCTCTCTCTCTCTCTCTCTCTCTCTCTCTCTCTCTCTCTCTCTCTCTCATTACTGAGTAGAAATAATCCAGAAAACTTATAACGTGGTCATTCAAGGAGTCTATTCCATCCTGTTCCAGCTTGAAGCTTCTTTGGTTCTGTCAATCCAATCTCAGCTTTGGTACTTGCTTAGTTCCCTAGTACTAATGAAACAAAAGTGCTTTCATACAGCAATATTTAAATTTTACCTATATTTAAGTTCTTCTGAGCCTTCTACAAAGAAGAAAAAAAAACAACAACCAGAAAACCAAAACCAAAACCAACCAAACAAAAACCAAAAAACCAAAACCCAACAATCTCCCCAATCTCTCCAGTTCTTTTTAATCCAATATTTTCAATTCCTCGATTTTCTGGTGTTTTCTCTACTTGTGCTCTTGAGCACAATCTTTTTAATTTGTACTAATGTGTGTTCTTAGTCATCGAGTATCTTCTATGTTGATTTATAAGCTCTGCTAGACAGCAGTCTATCTTATGTGCACCCAAACCTATCGCTCAGCAATTAGAAGACTATAACAAATTTCTGTTGGACAAATATCTGAAGGAAAGAGTGCCTCAAGCACATTAGAACTTGTCTCTGTGTGTTTGGGGTGATGGCCGAGGTGGAAGGTGGGTAGACACCAGAGTTAGGCTCAAATGTCATTTCCCTCAGATTCACCTTAGGACCTGCAGCAGCTGGATTCGGTGGCTTCCTTTCTGACCAGTAAGGTACTAAGTTGCCATCTCTAACTCCTTCCCTGTGAGCCAAGTAGAATCAAACCTGGAGTTTCCTCTTACATTTTAAATTGCTCAGAATTAGCTGATCTCTGAGCTTAGCACCAAAACCACTTTGGTCTCCAAAATTAAGCAGATCTTTCTCTGTGCATACAAATCCTACTGTGTCATGTAATGTTTTTAAACGTCTTTTTTCTTTAAATTCTTCTTGTTTTGCTTCTTTCCAGAAGATACTTAAATATTTTGGTTTAGTTCTTTGCTCTGGAGAAGTTTGTGACCTATGTAACAGCACATGTTCCCTCACAGGATTGGCCTAAGAGATGTGTTTTTGCAAAAGCACAGGATTTCTGAGGGAATTTCCCCAAGGATGAAGAGGGAGGAAGCATTGAACAAAAGTCCAAGAAGCAAAGACAGTGTCCCTAGACTGGATAAGGCACCAGTTTCAATCTGTGGGTCTAGACCCCTCTGGAGATAGAGCAACCTTTCCAATGGGGCACATAGCAGATATCCTGCATATCAGGTTTTCACATAATAATTCATAACAGTAGTAAATTTACAGTTATGAAATAACAATGAAAATAATTTTGGGCTGGAGAGATGGCTCAGTGGTTAAGAGCACTGAGTATTCTTCTGAAGATCCTGAGTTCAAATCCCAGCAACCACGATGGCTCACAATCATCCGTAAAGAGATCTGGTGCCCACTTCT
Source organism: Mus minutoides (assembly GCA_902729485.2). Taxonomy (NCBI): domain Eukaryota; kingdom Metazoa; phylum Chordata; class Mammalia; order Rodentia; family Muridae; genus Mus; species Mus minutoides. The sequence goes on along the minus strand of LR750209.1, from coordinate 489,756 downwards.
GGTGTGCCTAAAGACAGCTACAGTGTACTTACATATAATAATAAATAATAATTTTTTTTAAAAAAAGAGTTTAAAAATTTATGGTTGGGGGGTCACCATAACATGAGAAACTGTATTAAAGGGTCACCACTAGGTTGGGTGTTGGGTGTAGCCAGATTGCTGCTGCAACCAACATGGAAGGTGGCAGGACCATATGTATGCCAGAACTAGAACTAGATGAGTCTGGTCTCATCACAAGCTCCCAGCAACCTACAAGCCACAGGACTGCTTATCTGTGAAGCTTGAAATACAAGGATTCAACACTCAGCCTGATGCCTGGAGGTGAGAGGGTCAGCTCCTGATTTCAGTTTAAAATTCCTGATTCTTGGGGGGGGGGCAGAGAAGGGGGGAGAAGAAGGCACAGAGATGCATTTGATTTAATGTTTAAAAGTAAAGAAATAGCACATTGTTAGACACTTGATGGATTTAACAAAGAGGACAGAAAGGGACAGTGAGGCAAACACCCAGGGACGGGAAGGGAGCAGGTGATAAAGGCAAAACAGCAGAGAAGTAACAATGTATGTTCACACTGTCGTAAATGGCTACAAATAAAAAACGCTGAGAAGACATAAGTAACAAACTTTATATCCCCTTCCTCACACAAATATATGCTTTCAGGATGATGAAATAAAAAAAAAAACCTGTGCTTAATCCTATCGTTTTGCATGACTGAGACTCAGCTAACTCCCCAAATGACTCATCTTAATTATATTATACATGTTTGTCTGTCTCCTTGATGGCCAGAGATGCTTGATAGCTATAAAATAATTGCTATTAATTCACAAATACAGCCCATAAAATTTAATTTTCTTGCCTTTGTTTCAGCAACACTAATTATGTTATAATCAACACTTTTGCATATTTTACATTCAATTGACAGCAATGCCAAAATAGGCACTTTTTTCTTCAAATATCATTGTTACAGAGTTTTATTTATTTATTTAAATTTAAATTTTTTACTTTATTTTGAGAGAATGTACTCTGCTGATGCAGTACCAACTAGACCCATCCACAACATTATCTTACATACCATGTTCAAACACTGTTTGGGGGTCATACATAGTAGATAATTTTACGACTGGTAAAATTACAAACTATTTTCATCTCTATATAAATATAGAAAAAGATACTTTCACCATATCATAAAGAATATCTAGAGCTGTGTACAGAAAGCTAGAACTTCTCACACAGGTATACAGCCACAGACAGGAAAATTTAGATTATTAAATAATGGACAATATTCTGCAGATTCCATGCAATTTGTGTTCCAAATGGTAGGTGACTTGTGCATCCACAAACATAAATAAGAAAATGGAGGCTTAGCACAACTGGGAACGATAGTGGATTTCACAAGACACTCCTGTATTCTTACTCTCGGAGCAAAACAATTTGACAAGTGAATCTTCCTATGTTTCCTCTTACCTAAGCACCTCTGTGGTTCAGATTTTCACACACTCCACAGTGGGCACGCCTCTAATGTACCAGCCTGAGTGCAATTCCTAAGTCGTCAAGACATTTAAGTAAAAGGTGAGGGTCAGAGAGTTGTTCTCGGAAGTCAGCATGTTACTTATGAGGGTTGTGGCTTAAGGTTGCTGGTCCCAGCACTGAGCACTGGATCTCACGTCCCAGGATCCCACATGGTCTTCAGTCAGCCCGCCTTGGTCTCTGTGGGAGTGGGGCTCCCTAAGGACACCCAGCCTCACCTGATCTTGCCTTAGTAGGGAGGGGAAGCAGGGGAAATGAAGAGTAGGAAGGCGTTTGGGTAGAATAGACGAGAAACAACTGAAACTACTTTACACATGCCAAGAGATGAAAACTTCTGATACGAACAGTCTGCCCAAAGATCTCTAAGCACTTAAACAATCATGCAAACTATTGTTAACCTGCATGCAAATAATCTCAATAATACTGAATATATATAAAACATCTTCGTGTATATGTATATGTATATACATAGAGTTACAGGTACACACACACACACACACACACACACACACACACACACACACACAGAGCGGTTCCCTTCTACTTATCTGCTTATTTGTTCTGCAGCAAATCACATCGTTTCCTTCTTTCTAGTCCCTTCTGTTTTTACATCCCTATAATGTCTCCACTAATGAGGTGGGCAATGCAGGTATAGGATCGTGAGACAGCAAACATCACATTTATAGTTGATCATTTGCACAGGAGGAGGGCAGATAGATCATTAAAACCAAACATTAGCCATCTGCTGTCTCCATCAGCTATAACAAAGACTTTTTCTTATGTTGGAAAAATAAATAAAATGCATAAGTTTATTTTTTATTTGTAGGTAAGGTCTCCCTACGCACTCAGGATGGCTTGAACCCAGTCTTCCCTTTTAGCCCCTCAGTGCAGGGATTACAGGTGTATGCTACCAGCCTGAGCTGAAATTTGTTGTTTTAATTAAAAATAAATAAATTTTCTCTCTCTCTTAAAAAATTATTCTGCTGGCTCACCTTCTCTATCCACGGTTTCCAACACAAAATGAACAAAGACATTTCTAACATATACAGATATCATCAAATAGACTAAAGATTCCTTCTTCAAATTAATTAGTTCAACAACCTAATTGCATATATATATATATATATATATATATATATGCATATATATGTGCGTGTATATATATATATATACATATATATATATATATATATATAAAAACTATTTTGTGTATTCATATCCATTGCAAAGCTAGAGGAACAGCTGATGTTCTTGACCTCCAAGGGCCCAGGTGCAACTCAAAGTGCACCTTTTCTCCTAGGAGGTGAAGGTAAAGCCATCACCCTGAGCAGTGAAGCAGGGGAGATATCCAACACAAAGAAACTTGTTCTAATCTCTTTGCTCTCCTAAGCCTTGGTTCTCCCTGCTAACAGCAACCGATTTAAGTCAAATGTGGCTTCACGGTAAGGGTGTGTTCAGAGAGCCACATGGTTCAGCGACTGCGTCCCTTAGTGGGGATCACAGAGCAGACCTACATGAGCCAAGGCTCATAAACTTTGTGTATGGCAATAACTGCATCAGTCTAGAAACTCAGTGAGAGGTTATAGATATAGTAGCCTATTCAGCACAGGCTTCAGCTTACCAGGAACTCCCTCTGTAGACCAGGCTGACCTGGAACCCACAGAGATCCACCTACCTCTGCCTCCTGAGTGCTGGGATTAAAGGTGTGCACCATTACCACCTGACTTCATTTTATTCTTTTTTTTTTTCATTTTATTCTTAAAAAATATTAAATTATTATTTTGGTGTGTGTGTTTGTATACACATGTGTGCACAGGTGCATATGTGAGGGCATGTAAACACATATATATATAAATGTGCACAAGCCGGAGGATAACTTTAGCTGCCGTCCCACGAAGCCAGCTACCTTTTCTTAAGAACAGCAGTCCTCCTGGGTCTAGGACTCACTGGTCAGCCAGGCTGGCTAGCCATCAAGCTCTAAGAACCTGCTTGTCTGCCCCTCATTGTTAGGATGGCAGTGCCTATCCCCATGCCTGTCCTTTTAATATTGGCTTTAAGGGTTAAACTCACTGGGCTGTCTTCTATCTCTTTAAAAATTATTTTAATTTATAAAGAAAAATAGTAGTTGATGATAGACAACATGCTTTGATGCAAGTGCACATGGTAGAAGGGCCAAACTATACTAACGTGTCTGCATCGCTTCCCAGATTGTCGGGTTTCATGCTCAAAACACCCAAAAGCTACTCTCTTACCTTTCTTTTTCAATCATATATCAATATTAACTGTAGTTATAGTTAATTGTGTTGAAGAATACTATGTGGAAGTATCTACCTTGAACTACTCTTTCTCTTCTTTGTTGACTTAGATTTCACACACATCATATCATATATGGAGAACAAACAAACAACAACAATAACAACAAAACAAAACAACAAAAAACCAAAATCCAGGCCTTATGTAGTCTGGGCTGAATTTGAAATGTAGCTCAGGCTGATCTTGAACACCTGACCTTCCTGTTTCTACCTCCCAAGTATTCCGCCATGCCTGACTCAGTTCACACAGTATTTGTCTTAATTCATGTTTGTTTCATCATGTCACAAATGACAGAAATTTCCTGTCTTTTTAGGGTTAACTGGTTTTCTATTGTGCATTTTATAACTTTTTCTTTACCCAGTTGCCCACTGATGGATGCTTAGGTCAGTTCCCTTAGGTCACAATGATCATGACCGTCATAAATAGTGCAAATATTTCTTTGGCACAGATTTCATTTCCTCTGGGTACGAACAGTAGTGGGAAGACTTGGCCCTTCTACTTTTCATATTGGAAGAGCACACGTGCTGTTTTCCATAATGACTGTATTATTTTCTCTTCCCTAAGGTTTTTCTCCCTGAATATGACCACCCCCTCATACTTTATATCTATAATATAGTCCTCTCAAACTTTCTACCAGCCTGTTAGTCTTGTAAAATGACTACCACTCCCGCCAGATAGCTACAGACAGCTCTAGGGTTGTGTGGCATCTCAGAGTCCCCTTCTCTTCCCTCACAGAACTTGGAGACACTTGCATAAGGAAGCCACGAGAATTCCTGCCTCTGGAAACATCCTAACTCCTCCATGGAGAACACTGGAGCCTGGCTAGTCACTGGGCCCTTTCTTCGTTCTGTCACTACTTGCTGGCTCACAGAAGCCAAGCTGTCCCATCAAATACACACTAGCTGCCCTCACACACATGCAAAACAATCAAACAGATGCTCCCCTCGATGGCATGAACCAAGTCCCTTCTATTTATAAGCAGCCGCCCAACAGACCCACTCCGTTCTGTAACTTGCAGCTCTCCGCAAGCTGTACCAGAATAGAGATGTGTTCGTACTTTCCAGTCACCCAGATTGCCACTTCAGAAAGAGGGTGATAGACAAATAGGCTGCAATCCGTTTAGAACATTTCCCCATGTTTAACTTCCAAATTTGAGAGTCTTAAGCACGGTTGCCAGAGTAAGTTTTTCTAAATGCAAGGTTTTTTTTTTTTTTTTCTTGGTCTCTTTGTAAATGGTAACTGAATATTTTCCCCCCTACTGTTTCTTTTCAGAGGCCAAGAGTTTTTTTTTCACTCCTAGTCTGCAATACCCTGCCTGGGCTGTCGCCCAAGTGGCTTTCACACCTAAAGTGAGAAAGAATTAAGTGCTTCTGCAATTCAGAAATGGTTCTGTCTGCCTGGGAGCTGCAAAGCTCTCTTGACTGAACTATTCCTTTTAGACTCTGAAGCTAAGAGTATGAAGGAGCCCACAGTGGTGCCAAGAAAGAAGCTATCGAGAAAGAAGCTAAGTCCATGATCTTCCTATCCGGAGCTCTGGAAGGTGGGGGCAGCTCACTGCTGACCACTGGTTTTCTCATGCAACCTCTTACGCTTGCCATCTTTCTCTATATTCCACAGAATATTAATTAATTAACACTGCCCCCAATTCAGTGTTATACTTGTATAATGGGAGAGGAAATGGGTTATACTTGCTTTCAATTATTCTCATCTAGAGGTGTCTTTTTACATCTCAGACATATATATTAGCCTATAATCCCTGAAAACAGATCTCAAGCAAAGCAAGCTTGCCAAAGGTCAGAAATGGTTCAGTAGATATTCTTAAACACCTAACTATCTTGCTATTTTTATAGTTAAGTTCTGCTATGTGGACTGGCCCCTGTACACATTGCTGACTTTGTTTAAGGCCCGCCTTTTAGCTGTGAGTGACAAGCTGGGCTGCGGCTCTCAGGACTCTGCAGGCCCTAAAAGACACCATAAATCATAGTTTCTGTTATCATATTTTCCTTTTTTAAAAAATGAACTGGAAAATTTCAACCATTGTTTCCTTTTGGTGTTTGTCCTGAGGTAACTTCAAAGCAAGGCTAACAATGGCTTTTCACAGGCAATTTGACAGATTGGACAGGAAACAGTGGGTCCACTAAAAACTGGTTAAAAGGTAGAGCAATCTATATTTGAAGCTGAGAAAAAGGACTGTCCTGAAAATCACAGGGCAGTCAGTCTATTTTCATACCTGGAAGCTAGCACAACAAATCATCAAAAAAAAAAAAAAAATCAATTTGCAAACAGGCAGAGGATCACAGAATACCAGGTAATAATCAACATTGCTCTGTGAAGAACAGTCTTGTCAGAACATCTAATTTCCTTCTAAAACAGAGTGACAGGCCCGGGAGATCAGAGGGATGAAGTAGATGTAACTGAGCTTGAATTTTACAAAGCTCTTGATTCTCTCTTCCATGCAATGCTCATCAGCAGGCGACTTCCTCTGCGGAGATAGAATTCAAAAAAGGCACAGTTCTCATGTGTCTGTGCTGACTTGACAGGTAGGCCCTGGGGAGGAGGGAACTTAGTGTAGGCGTCTTATGGGAATGAGCCGTTTCTTGGGCCTCTTAGAAGCCTATTGGCATCAAACAGAGTCCTAACACATACTACATGCTCATTAAAGCAACGAACAGGGCAGTAGTGGCTGGGAAAATTGTCACAACTCTATAATGAATGGATGAACATTAGACACCCAGCTTTAGAGGAGAAAGGAGAAACATGTCCCTCCTTTCTGAAGAGGCAACTCCCCAGGGAGCTGAAACTACATTAGGTAAAGGCTCCACATTGTCTGCCATAGATTTAGTTATAGATTATTTTGAGTGGTTTTATATATATGCAAATAGAATGGTATACCATTTATATGGGATTAGAAAGAAGCTATACAAGTTCAAGCTCTGTAAATGCAAAAAAAAAAAAATGTACTATGAAATGCTGGTTAAGTTAAAGGCAGGCCACGCAGATCCTCACTACATCTCGGAGTGCAACTTTTAAGTGAGGCTCAGTGACGCAGAGGACCCCGTGTTTTGTAGGCAGGGCTTGACGACGCGCTTTGCTGGCACTAGTCAGTATGACTCTTTGCTGGGAGATGTTTAACTCGGCTTAGCCTTTCACTCCCCATTATGTACACTGGTTCTCCTAAACCTTATAGAGTTGACATCAGAAAGAACACGCATGCACACCCACAACACAAGTATGTGTGTTTATTTAGGTAGTCATATACTAAGAGGCACCTACCCCAGGGTCAGCCATATTGCAGAAAGGTGAAAAACAATAGCCCCCGCCGTCCATTCCCATCCAGGTAAGTGTACCCAAGAAAGTACCTGGTCACAGATTTAGTGACATGTCTGCCAAGACCTTTTCTTAAGGCTGGACTTTTAGTCACCCATGGATATCTGTTGTCTATCCCCTGTTATTTTACATACAAGCTTCATTTAGCAATTGGCTAATCATGTTGGGGGTGGGGAATCAAGTGTTTTGCTATAATCTACTCTTCCAGCTTGTCTGCATGACACCCATGTTTTCAGCACCACCCAGGCCTCTCTCAGTTCATCTGAAGTGGGCACCTGAGCCAAGGCTGGACCATCACCATTGTAATGTACTTACTGTGTGCCTCAGTAGCTGCCTTAGTCCATTTTAACTTGCCATAACAAGTTATCTGAGATCAAGCAATTTATAAAGACTCCAAGTTTACTTGTCTTGTGGGCCTAGGGCTGGGGAATCTACAAGCATAACACTGGCATTTGAAGGGTCTAGCAGGTGAGAGCTTTCTTCTGTGGCATAATATGGGAGAGGGCATCACACAGCACGACGACGCCAGTTGCCAACCCAAATCTCTTGTCCTATTATAAAGCCACGGAGGCCATCCATCATAAGGATCACACCCTTTTGATTGCAGTTAATCCCAGGCACATTTCAAAGCCCCATATACTCTTTTTTTTTTTTTTTTTTGGACACAGGGTTTCTGTTTTTTGGACACAGCCCTGGCTGTCCTGGAACTCACTTTGTAGACCAGGCTGGCCTTGAACTGAGAAATCTGCCTGCCTCTGCCTCCCGAGTGCTGGGATTAAAGGCGTGCGCCACCATGCCCATATACTCTTTATATACTGCATTTGTTTATTGTTGCTGCTGGGGATTGAACCGAAGGCTCCCCACATGCCAGGTAAGCATTCTGCATCTGAGATGCATAACCAACCTCTTTTCACTTTTTATCTCTAGACAGGATTTCACTAAATTGTTCATTCACCCTCTAGCTCAGGTAGGTCTTGAACCTGTGACTGGGCCTTCCTGTTTCTGTTCTTCTGAGTAGCAGAGACTGAAGGCATATAAGGCAAGAAGCTTGGGTCTCCAAACATCATTAACATATGAATTGGGGTTTCAGCATTTGATGAGAGAGCTTTTTGGAGAGTACATTCACCCTAACCAGTAACCATCTGATCCAACCTTCCACCCTCAGAGTCTTTTTATGGAGTTGTCTTTTAATTAGAACTGAGAGAAGCTATGAGTCAACTTCTCTTTTGCTGATACTGTCTCACTAAAACAGTATCTCCCACCATGAGGATAAGCCAATCAGTCTTAACAAACGAGTTCTGAGAGAGCAGGAGAGAGAGAGGAGGAATGTACTATTCAAGCCTGTTTCAATTGTTCCAGACACACAACCTCTATCTTCGCACTCTATCAGCTTAGTTCTCCACACTCAGCCACTTAACTGTTATTATCTAGCTTCCAATTTTTTAAAATCACGAAGTAATTATTTTTCCTAAAAAGTCTTTGGTGGATATGGTGGCACACACCTTTGATTCCTGCATCCAGAGGAAGAAACAGGAGGAACTCTTTGGATTCTAGGACAGCCAGGGCTGCACAGACCTATCTCAAATAGCCTGTCTCAAAAAGCAGACAAACTAAACCAAGCAAGCAAGCAAACAAACAAGCAAAAACTCCATACCCTCAAACACATCAAGGCAAAGAAAAACCATATTGTTCCATCAAAGCTCATGAAAATTCTTGAGATTGGAACACCCTCCAAAAAGTTTTGTAGAATTTTAACTCTCATCCATAGTCCTGGAAAAGTCTAATACTCATTCCTTTTTACAGTGAAACCATTTTCCCCCTGGTATATAGGAGAAAAAAAAAAACTTTCTTGAAATTGTGTATGAAAGAATTCTCATTTTGCTTCCCCTTGAATCCTTTGCCTAATTCTCCTTTGGCGTATTTTTCGATTGTTTTGCAAAAGCTATTTACATATAAAATATTTTAACATCTTTTATCACATGTTGCAAATAATTCACATAACTGTGTTATTTGCTTGGTTGCTATGCCCTTCTACAAGAACAAATTAGAGGTTGAATTAATAATCACATCTATTACTGATTTTTAAAATGTACTAACGTTGCATTTAGGGCATTCTTGAAAGCTTTAATATCCACTAATTCTTAAATATCATTACGTAACTTAATCAGCACAAAATCAACATTTTAAAGCTTTTTTTAACCATTGAAAACCCCCAGAATTCACTTCCTTTTGAGGGAAAGCAGTGCAGGTCCACACTGGGCCGATTCCTTTGACACAGAGGGAGAGCCCAGGCAAGCAACCTTGAAGTCTAGTCTTGAGATCTTTGACAACTGTTCTTTCTTCTTTCTAGAAGTTCAGTTTTCTTGGTCCTTTCTTTCCTCCACTGTAAGGACAGAGTGCAGCATCCTCTGTGGGTGATACAACCAACAGACCCTCTCAACAAGTTAAAATTATCTGACCATTAAGGAGAGAGGCAAGAGCAAGCCACTAAAACTGACAAAACTGACAAGTGACCCTGAAAACCCATTTCTGGTTTAACAATTTGATGGAAAGCCAAAAATTTCAAGGTTACAGATTGCTGTTACTATTCAAGCAAGACACTGATGAGGCCTGAGTTTCCTGGAAGCTATATTATCACATCACTATGTAGTAGTTTAAGATAGCAATATTCTCTCAGTTTCTATGTAATCGATATCCACTGTCCACATCGCTCTTAGCACTACTGTAAACTATGTTCCTATCAGAAAAACTTGTTAAGCGCTGCTTACAATACTAACTCATTTTTCCAGCCGCAAGTTCCGAAGTCTTGCATATTTCTCAAAAAACAAACCAAACAAATCCACCAACATGACAATGCTCGTCCAGCAGTTGGCTTCTCCTCTCCAGCTGCGCTGTCCCCTGTCCCCGAATAATTCCACTTGTCCTGGTATCAACTTCTCTGTTTGTTACTTTTCTGATAAAATACCATGACCAAAAGCAACTTAATAAAGAACGATTTTTAGCTTACCATTCCAGAGGGAGAGTCCACAAGGCATGCAGCACGTGATCGGTGGCCATACACATTAGCTATCCCATGCATATGATTAGACATGAAGATGAGATTTTTCTTAAAATGTTAGATTGAAAATCAAACTTAAAAAAAAACTTATCATGGTTGTCTCCTGTGTCATCCCTACCATACTTGACACACCAACTTTTATTCACATGAGTCAAATAGTTACTAGAACAAATACCTGCTGAAGATGCTGTCCTATCTAACAGCTGGGGAGGAGTAGCTGAATCAGGGAAAGAGGGAACATTTATTACTGGCTAACATTTCAGTCATTGGTTATTACCACAGGGAAAATAAGACTAGCCATAGGCCAGCATTCAGTTCTAGATGTGACACCTTCCTAGATTTGGCAGAATTTATTTCAGAAAACATTACCCAGGGACCACTGAAGAACAAGATTTTAGGTGACACTCCTAAAAGATGATGCTTAATTCTCCTCTTGGGAGCCAATTTTGCATTTATCTAGACAGCCTACATCTTGTACCAGCCTTGATGTCCTCACAGGAAAACAATTCCGATAGGAACCAAGTTAGTTGGTTTGGTTCTGGGATAACATGTTAACTAAAACTACAAAGTCATCTCTGCATTGCTGAAGAGTTTCTTTCTTAGTGGCTTTATTTAATGCTAAGCCCTGAGGGAGTCTAAACTTGAACCACAGGTTGAAACACCTTTGGGCAACCAGAATAGTGGCTCTCAGGTCTGTAGATAACCATGCCCTTTGCCTGGCAGCCCACTAATCCTTTGAGGGTGGGGCCTCTGTTGTCTTGGAAACATTTTAACGTGACTCAAACAACCCTGTGTTAACTGTCATGGTGGCCTTTCTATGAGCTCGTGATTCAAAGCCCAAAAAAGTTATCAAAGGTACTAGGGTGACCCATCTCTCAAATATGAGTATATGAGTATATGAGTATATGAGTATATGAGTATTGGACATGTTTCAGAGTGCAAAAAAAATCCCCCCAAACAGAAACAAAAACCAACCAAAACAACAACCAACCAGAACAGAACAAAACACACAATTAAGACTAACACAAACTTTTAAAAGAAAATCTACCACAGTTTGAAATTTGGATGAGAAGAATAACAATAACAAAACAAAACAAAAAACACATTTTTCTATCAGAAAATTTAAAAGATATTTTTGATGTCATGTATTTTTAAATGTCTTCATCAATATGGAAGTATATGGCTTAGTCACATATTTTGGTTTTAGTTACAGGCCACAAAACTTTCAGGGTGAAGGCAGTGTCTGTGGAAATACCCAGACCTCATTTAGAAAGAAAGAAAGAAAGAAAGAAAGAAAGAAAGAAAGAAAGAAAGAAAGAAAGCAGGCAGGAAATCCCTGCAGCCTTATTGGTCATTGAGGCACACAGACTAAAACAGAGAGCCTTATAGGTCTCGTCCAGGCAACTGTCTTATTATTTCCTCTTGATCATGGCACTTAACCTCTGTACATCTGGTACCTCCTCAACCAAATAGTCTAAAATCCCTTCTCTTCAACTCCAAATTAAATACTGAAGGGTCACTGGAAGTCATTCATGATCGGGGACAAAAGTGACCAGCTCTGGAGTCTGTAGGTTTCTATAGTCAGTGCACACCTCGCTTTGCAGGAGCAGTTGTATGTCCTGTCCAGAACAGCACTGTGTTTGCCCGTAGAATGCTGCTGGCTGTGAGGCAATACAACATGCTGCACCCTGTTTTCCCAGTTTGGTTTTGTTTGAGGCAGGGTATTTCATGTAGCCCAGGCTGGCCTCAAAGCTCATGTTAGCTGACATGGGATTAGACTTCTGCGCTTCCCGCCTTGACCTCTAAGTGCTGATTACAGGTGTTGTGCCATCATGTCTGGATCGCATCTCTTAAAAAGACTTAAAGCATTCTGTGCCCCTAAATACTTGTGGGCCTAAAGATTTAAAAGCAGTTTGAGACCCTCTCCTTCACCTCACAGGATTGAGACAGAGTCAGGATACTAGAACATACCCTCAGTTGATGGGTGTCGTGGTAACTTAGTGCTTCTCAGTACTGAAAATGGTAGCAGCACAGGCACACAGCACAGAATCAGATAGCTCTTTCTTAGATTTTCTGCCACGGGGACATTTCCAATGTGTTTTAAAGAAAATTAAAGGCAAGAGACAGTTCAGTACAGTTGGATTTTTTGTTTTTGGTCAAAGTTTACATTTTGGTTCTTCAAGAAGTAAATACCACTTATATGGAAATGTTAATATCATGGAGATTTTCACTCTTGCAAAGGCATACGTAGAAGCCTGAGGTGAAAGGTACAACATCACACTTACATCCAACACAAGACTTCAAAACATTAAAGAAACCCTCCAGAAGCAGAAGCAACACATTCATTCATTCGCTTTATCTCATTTTCCCCGGCAGGTCTGTGATCGGGTCATGAACTTCCAAGTTTAACACATCTAGTAGGACGTAACAGGATACAAATTAACAAGGTCCTATGGACCTCATGTTTTTTAAGATCCTAGGGGTTCAAACAAACACAAAAACACAACATGTAGTGAGGTGGAAATGGTATGAAGTCCCAAGTAGCCCAGGTGGAGTGGGGTTAATAGCTCCCACTTAAAGCTGGGGCTGCACAAACCACTGAGCTCAGCAGGGCACTTCGGACTCTTCATACTCCATGTTCAAGGTAAGGTGACCTGACATGGGAGCTGCAGCAAAGTCCATTCATTCCTGACCACCCAAGCCCCACCAACACTCACTGGGGAACTATGCAAATGGTATCAAAGAGCACTGCTTACACTAAAGGCATCGAACCAAGGTCCCGTCCCAGCAAGTACCTCAGACTTTCTGTACACAGAGCAATGTTCTTGTTCTTACAAACCATGGTGCCCAAAAATTGCCATGGAGTGAGGAATTGACTGTCACTGTGGGAACCATAACTAATTTTCCTGACCCTGCCATAAAAATGGAAATCAGATTTCATTAACATGACTGCTTAAAGAAAGCATGAAAACTACTAACGTGATGGGTATTTAACAATAAGCTTGAACAGCTGGTTTCAATGAATTGCCAAAGCTTTGTTCTGGGGAGGGGGGGGGGGGGCTGTACTTTAGTCACAGCTGTACCTGGCTTCTCCTTATTAAGCTAAACTCTACCGGGATTGAAGTATTTGCGGCTCTTCAAGTAATGGGAAGTTATAACCTCTGGGACAATTGTCTGCTTGCAGGACACGAGTTTGGGCATCTCCCATTGTTCCTTGCTTCCTGAGGGCATCTCTTCGGTCCATTTTTTAGCAGCCTATGATTAGGCAGGTCTGTGTATCACAGGTCTCTCACGACGAACTCCTACTGAGTCCTTCTAGAACTTCAAGGCCTCCCAAAAGGAAAAATAATTAATCCTAGTTCAACTCACAGCCAAGAGTTTCCTAGGAGATACTAGAACATGTAGCCTACGGAGGGGTCGCAACACAGGAACTATAAAGACAATCTGTGATTGAACAAAGGAGTTTCCAAGTTGTATGACTTGGATGAAATGGAGCATTGTGCAATTAGGTGGAAGCATTGTGAATGCCCCTTCCCATTTCTGGCCCAGTTCTGCTGTACACAGGGTGATTCTGGACCGGTTTCCAGTCTGCTAGCCCCCCAAATACCCACTAGAGTTTTGATAAATAGCATTTCCCTTGTGACCTTTTCCTTTCTATATAAACAGAACTATGACCGCCCCTCTCTCCTTACTGGGCCTACTGTGAGATCAAACAGGGCCCCCGTGCTCATAGTACTCTAGACAAAGGTCAGTCCTATTGGGAATTATCTGCAGGCAATTATGAAAGTCCCAGCTGAGAAGTCTGTAGCTTAGAAGGGTAAGCCCAGCTGTCCTGCAAACTTCTAACATGGAGGTACAAAATTCTGCCACCTATTACACCTCTTATCAAACAACCAATCAAAAGGAAACAGACACTGCAGGTTACTAAGGCAGAGTTCTCCCTGCCCTTGGCTCAACAGTGTTTGAACACTCTCATAAAACCTTTGTGCTGAATTCAAGCTATTGAAAATAAACCATTTCCATTGCCAATTTATAATGTCAGCACCCCAAAAGTGAATAAATGTAATTAGCTCAAAGGAAGAGAGACAGCTGTTGGCTACTGCTCTATGACAAATGTCCCCAGGACCTGAGAACTGGCAAGATCCAGGTCACCACTGAAATCTGGTCTCTCTGGAATGTAGCTGAATTAACACCTTTTTAAAAAAACTGATTTCTGTAATTGCTTATTCAAGGTTGGACAATGAATCTCAGGGCTAATTTTCTTACTATTACCAGAAATCAATCCACAAATATCCTAGTCAGTTTTCAGTATAGCACCAGGCCATGAAGGTCCACTACGGCACCCAAAAAAGCAACCAATCCTCCTGGCTCATGTTCAGGCTGCTCGTCGGGTTGGCATATCTGTCCAGAATGGCATCTTTTGTCCTTGGATGCCAGGAATTTTGTGATTGTGTGATATAGTTTGAACCTAGAGTTTATTTCCCAGTACAGTACTTCTAAGTGTTGCAGGCACATACAATATTCCAGGTAGATCCGCATGAAACCATTCTGTTAAGTATCAACTCAAAGAGAGGTATACAGCTTTGAAATATGGAGATCTGTCACTGCACCAAAACCACCTATCTAGGTGGTTCCTTTGATCTGGCTTTTCCTTTTTCTATAGTTTGTTTACTTGACGCTGTTCTCCCATTCTAACTAAATTTTCTCTTGCTTTGGAGAGATGCATCTTCCTTGTTCTTCGGACTCTGCAAGAACTATACACAGAGCATCATTTATGGTGAAAGCAACAACTGACTTTCAGTAATTACTTATTGTCCTTCTTTCCAGTGGTATCATCAGTATTTGCCACACCAGGGGCAAGTCCCAGCCCCTTAAAATTATCTTTATAGTTCAACAATAGTTCAAAAACTTGTGCATACATTAAGACAGGCCTTCAACTTATACAGGTATGCATGCTCTCTATACCCTACCCATAGCTCTTGATTTTAGAACTTATTCCTCAGCTAGTAGTATTATTTGGAGGAGGCCGTGGAGCTTTTAGGAGGCCTAGCAGTAGTCACTAGATGTCACTAGGGGAGGGTCTTTGGAGGTTTTACTGCCCCTGATTCCAGTGTATAAACTGTGCTTCCCAGTCAGCCCCATGTGATTAAGCCTCTGCCTGCTGTCACAAATTGAGCCAATACTGTTACCATGCCTTTTTTGCTGGACTGAAACATCTCTGTAACAGTGAGCAAAAAAAGCAACTGAACAACCCCCTTGCCCCCCACAAAACCCAACTATCCTCCCTTAAACTGTTTCCACCAGGTATTCTGTCACAGAGATAAGAAAAGTAAATATACTCCTATAAGCCCAGTACTGGGGAATGGATAAGCTCTCGGCATTATCTAGGGACATCAATTGCCACAAATTCTGTTTATAAAACCAATTCTCTGTGCCTTTCTGGCTAACCCTACCAGACTTATAAGTTGTGTTTTCTGATGTGCAGACTTGTTTTTTCCTTCTGACTTTCTATGTTGTCAGGACCATACTGACGAGTAATAGAAGTTCAAGGCCCTCTATATATCCATTATTCCTTCCACGCCCAACAAAGAGTGTCACCCCACCTAGCGTTGATCTCTGTGGATAGCCACTTACTATCTTACGAAATGATATCTTATTTCTCAGCAGCTTCAGTGGATTTGCATACGGTTCTGCAATGCAGCCAGCTTATGGCATCTCACTGGACTTGCTGATTTGGTCTACCTGGGTGAACAACGCTGGAATTCACTCACTTAGTACCTAGCTGGGTCTCCTATGGCTGATCACTGCAGATTACCACGGGGATCCCAAATCCTGTCCCACAAATTGGGATTCAAGTTCTTCTTTGCCAGAGTCTTAATTAAAAAAAAAAAAAAAAAATCTAGCCCAGGTTGCTTCCAGAAACTTGTGTGTCTTGAAAAGTCCTCAAACCCCCACACTTGGCAATGGTCCAATCTGTCAAATTCTGAATGCTGTGTTAGCTCCAAAGCATTCACAACAGTGTGGGAAACATTACCGAAATCTGTGAGGTCCAGTACAATAGCTGTTAGCTCCTGTGGGGTTATTGAGCACTTGGAATTTAGTTTGTATTACTGG
The DNA here is from genome assembly GCA_902729485.2 of Mus minutoides. Classification (NCBI taxonomy): domain Eukaryota; kingdom Metazoa; phylum Chordata; class Mammalia; order Rodentia; family Muridae; genus Mus; species Mus minutoides. The sequence goes on along the minus strand of LR750209.1, from coordinate 473,420 downwards.
CAAAAAAGAAAAAAAAAAGGTTTCTAATATTAATTAGTTCCAAGAGTTAAGTTTAAGTAGCTTTAAGTGGCTAGTTTACCAGAATGACAGTATAAATCTAAATGGTTCAAGTTTGAGAGTTTTGGACAGCTTCTAGATGAAAGACTGTCAACAAAACGAGAGGCTCAGTAAATATTTGGCAACCACCTGCCTTCGGTAACTTCTTTCATGCTTTCTGGGTTATCTCAAAAGAAAAATTAAAAAAAAAAAAAAGAAACAGTTCAAAACCCATAGTACTTAACAATCTGGCTTGAATATAACTAATGATTTTAATATAGGGAGTGGCATAGACAAAGAAATTAGTAAAAATAATTAGAAAATAAGCATTCTAGAAGTTATTTATGTTTAATGCTTAAAAGTCTGAATGCACAAACAATCTACCATCATAGAAGTACTGGTGGCCAATACAATGCGTTAGAACTATGTACAATACACAGTTTAGTATCAAAATCTTTCTACACTGTAGAGTTTTATGAAACTGTTAATGACATCAAACACTAAGCACTTAAGACACCATTTTTTTTTTGCTACCACACAAAGAACGTCAATGACAGTCCATTTCAACTTGCAGCATCCATCCATTTCTAGTATGAAATTAAGTGATTTTTCTACTTATACAATAAAGTTTATCTACACAGTTCTTGATTTTGATCCATAGCAGCAAAGGCACTGTACATCAGCAGATCCACAGACTCAAAAGATCTTTTTAAAGCATTCAAATAAAAAAATAATAATAAAAAAGGAGTCACATGTTATAGTTTAACAGCAACAACAACAACAACAACATAAAAGATAACACAATGTTTCTGGCACAATGGCACAGCCTGTGTCCATTTCAGGGACATCCAACTAGGACATGGAAAGAACCAGGTAAATAAAGCAGGCCATCATCCCGGGAGTCTCTTCTTTGTGGCTTTCAGAGGGTGGGCTCTGCAAACCCTCCTCTGCTGGCCTGTGTGTGTGTGTGTGTGTGTGTGTGTGTGTGTGTGTGTGTGTGTGTGTGTAAGACTTGCTCTGCACAGCGGTAGGCAAGCAATCCTCCCGTACCTGCAGCTCCTAAAGAGCATGACACAACACAGCCTGCCATGCCCCACAGCATCACAACTGCCCAGAGACACGTAGCTTCCTCTGCCAGGAAATTTGGCAAAAATATTTAGAAGAAATTAAGTTCTCTCTTTGAGGCCCAATTTAATTTTTGATCTGTCTATAATACAATAAAAAAAAGGAATTAAAAACATATTACAAAGATACTTGTCAACAAGTAAAAAAGAAAAAAGAAAAACATCTAGTTATTTTTGTTGAATGTAATCTAAAGTTATAGACATATTGGTTAAAGTTGCCCAAATAGACTCAAAGAAATAGTACTTGGCCTGTTATATTCTACTTGTTCAAACAGCCAAATTTCCAAATGTTTTTAATATAAGTAGAAAATAAAACAAAACAACCTCATAACAACACAGCAACATATTGCTTCCGTGTGTAATTATACATTTCACATCTCTATACAGTCAATAGTCTACATTTAGTGACATTTAAATCAGTTATTTTAAACCTTCCTTTCCCCTCCCTTACTAAAAGGGAGGGGTGGAGCATCAAATACAATGCACCTTCATTATCAATGCAGGAGCGGACAGCTTTATTTAGTCAGTCATTGTTAGAAAGCCTTCTTTAAACAAAATAAATATATTACAGATATAATACATAATTAAAGATTCCATTCACTGTTAGGTATTCCATGTTCTTCCAAGTCGATAGCTGAAGATTTGGTATCACAGGTTCTTAATGAGTATTCACAATTCAATAGCAAGGAGGAAGTGGGGCTATGGCAGGGGATTAAACTCCACAACTGCAATGAGTATTGGAAATCCTTGGTTTTAGAATGGGAGAGGGGTGAACAGAAAAGTACAACAGCGCAAAGTGCTATGAGGAGGAGTCCAGTTTGCACGAAGATTTGTCCTTAATAAATAACTTCATAAACCGTAGCTTTCTTGTCCCCAGAGCCAGTGACAATGTACTTGTCATCCACAGAGATGTCACAGCTAAGCACCGATGAGGATTCTTTGGACTAGGGAAGAAACATATCAAGAATGTCACATAGAGGAACTAAGAAGCAGGCCTGGTAGGTGTGGCTGAGCAGATGCACAACCAAAGTGCTCCACAGAGCACCTAGTAAGCCTGCAGATAGAGGGCAGTCCCAGCATTCCTAGACACGGCAGTATGACATCATCCTTAGCTTAGGCTAAGGATTCCTGTCCTGAGGCATCAAAGAGAGGTAACTCAATGGTCAGCGGGCTCTGCAATGGGGCAAGGCCCTGTTCTTTAAACTCTATTCCTGGGGCTGGAGAGATAGCTCACTGGATAAGAGCACTGAATGCTCTTCTAGAGAACATGGGTTCAGTCCCAAGATCCCACATGGCAGTTTATAGCTGGGAAAAAAAAAAAAAAAAAAAAAAACCCCTCCACTTCTAGGGGGTCTTCTGATTTCCTCTAGTACCAGATAGTCCACAGACAGGCAAACAGACAATAAAATCACAAACAAACAAACAAACAAACAACCCCCCCCTTTCTTCACTAGAGAGTACAGAGTACGCAGGACATTCAAGATACAAGAAGACCTCAACTTCCACTGACATGTAGCCTGGATCTCGGTGGTACCACAGAGCAGCAAGTACAGCACAGGCCTAACAACTAAAGGCAGACACTAGGAAAAATGCCCACTACTACTAGCACAGACCATGAAAACATGAAAGAGGAGTTCAAGAGTTGGAAACAGAAACACATTCCCCTGAAGAGGGGTGCAGGGTGATGAAGGGATGAGGGAGGACCACACACAGGTTTAAAATAGTACCCTGAAGAATACTGGGAGCATCAGCAGTCATAAATGTAAGACAAGTGCCTAATATACTGCATGTCAAACTTTTCTATTGCAATTGCTAGTAATTAAAATACCCAAAAGAGCATATACATCAGCATAATACTTGTGTTTAATAAAAAATAAAGTCTAATATTTTTCTTTCAGTTTGTATACCTAAAACGTCAAGTATTAAAATTTTAAGATTCAGCCAGGCATGGTAATGCATGCCTTTAATATCAGCATTCAATCACAGTGGCAAGTGGATCTCTGTGAGTTACAGGCCATCCAGGGCTAATGAAACCTTGTGTCATATAAAAAAAGAAAGGGGAGCAGGGAGCTCTAAGTGTCATAACAATAACATCAGCTACTTTGTCATGCCATACCAAAAACCTTGTACAGTGTTCTATTTTGGATTTGGACAATTAATCCATTCTATTATGACTTGTCATTTCATTAATGGACCTGAAAGTTTGTGTGTGTGTCTGTGCTATGTTTAAATCTGGTGTTTTTTTCCAAATAATTTCCAAAACTACACAAAATTCTATAGTGCTAAGATGTTTATAAAATTAATCCCAGTTTGACTGGACTTTTCTGGAACTCTCTTGGGAAAAAAGAAGTGATAACAGAAAGTGAATCAAAGAATTTGAAAAGATCCGATACTACTCATGAAGGTATTTACACAAAATGTTCAAGATTTAAAACAGAAAATGTATACATAAACACGAAAATGCCACAGAAGACCTAAAACCCCTAATTGAAATATAAAAGAGGATTGAGTCATGGGTAATTCAGGCTTGGTTGTGATATTAGGATCAGAAATCTCAGCAGATGACCCTCCTTGTGAAACTAATCCCCCCTCCCAGGCAGGGTCTTGCTCTGCCTGGCAGAAATGGTGTCAGGTGCCCCAACATAATTTCAAAGCACTTAAGTAGGGGCACTACTCATAGCATGCATGGAGAGGCCATGGCTAAAGCTCTGCAGGCAGCACAGGACACTGGCTGCTCAGCACGCAAGGCATTACCTGGAATATGCTGGCCCCATAAGGTGTCCTCCAAGCATTCAGAAGGTTGTCCTTTCCAGTGCTTACAAACCATTTGCCTACAGGAAGAAGGCTTTGTGTTACTTGTCTTGTGATTCATAGACTGCTGAATTAATATAGAAATTCATTCCATTTATAACAAATAAGAGTATCTTTTCACTTCAAAGTAAAGCCCACCGACCTACTGAATTTTTATGAGTCATTGATTGTTGTGATAAGGAATAAACTGGATTAAGACTAAGAATTTACATAGCTTGTTAGGAAAGCATGCATGGTTAAGTTAACTATATAGTTGTCAAGAGAGACACATTACCAAAATAAAAGACTCAGTTTGGAATGAGTCAACAGAGGAACCAAGCAATCATTCTGGTTGACAGAAACTGGAAAAAGGGGGTTTGCTTACCACAGTGGGCAAACTTGAGTGACAGCACACAGCTTTCGTGAAGATGCAGCTGGTATTTGTCTGGCTTGGTGACGTGCAATACTTCCACATTGCTGTTCTCCATCCCCACTGCAAGCCACTCTCCAGTTGGGCAATAGCCCAAAGAGAAGATCTGGAATTAAAACAAATGATGGTAGCTGCAGAGGACAAGGTCTTACTAGCCAGGAGGTATACTCTTTAAATATAGAGGAAACCAACAAAACTCAAAATGTACAGAAAGAACCAAGTCTAAGCGATGATCTCTAAGAGATCCACATTCAAAGCCAGCACGTTTTCTTTTAATAGGTCACATTAACCCCACAAAGGCCACACCTGAGAGGTGAAGTCATGTTGCTGCAGCTGCCGTCCTTCACGCAGGTCCCAGGACCTCACAGTGTTGTCTAAACCACCTGTCCAGAGCTTGGTGCCATCATTAGAAATGTCAATACAGCTGGCTCCATCTGTGTGCCCCTGGAATTGCCTGAAAACGTAAAATGAAGGGAAAGCCCTTGAAAAGTTAGTTTTTATTTGAATTCTATTGAGAACTCATTTCTGATCAAGTTCAGTGCCAAGTTTATCTACAGATCTCATTTGGTATCTGTGTTGGCTGTGCAGGGGGGAAAGGCCATTCTCCAAGAAACACCTGATGTAAGTACACTCTGCGTGATCTACTGCCCAGGGACACTTCTGGCAAAATGCACATGAGGCATGAAGGAAAGAGTTCAAGGTGGGTCCTCATCTCATAGTCGAGAATGACCTTGAGTATCTGAATCTTACCCTAAAGCCACAAGAACAAACATTTTGCTTTTGAAATTGCAGCCCTTCAAAATAAGAGTGCAAATGACTCTTCTCTTCCACACACAGCCGTTGCCTCACAGGTAAATTTCCCAATCTTCTAACACCCTTTTCTGAATCTTACTGTTCGTTCTCATTTCTATAATCCTGCTGCCCACTTGTCCTTAAATATGAGAACAGAGACAATTTAGGCCAAGTGAGTGCAAGCAGCAAACCATCAGGACTGGGTCCTTGGCAAGAGTCCTACAACCGCTGCTGAAGTTGTGCCCCATGCATCACCTAAACCATAATCTTATAACCATATACTATGGCTTCTCACCAAGGAGCTAGGGGTGAATGATGGGTGTTAGCAGGCACAGATAACAAATTACAGACATCTAATGAGCCCACAAGGTCCTGGTAATGTTCATTATGTAAAAATGACCTTCACTTCTAAAACTCAGTAATACTCTGTGTATGTGTGTGCATGTGTAAAATGAAACAAATAAAATATAGTGTGGAAGAAAGATTTCACATATAAAATCTGTTATTATCTCTAACGTGTATCTAATTCCTAACATTTTTAGAAAGTAGTTACATTCCATCCAGACAGTCCCAGACAAACACACAAACATATGACACATAGTAAGACATCCACACAGAGCTTTGAGCATCATGTGGTAAATTAGCTCTCCCTTTCAACACAGAAGTAAATTCAGCTGACCTACCTCACCAGAGTCTGGTTGTGCAGATCCCACACTGCGATGTTGCCGTCACTGCAGCATGAGAAGCAGACCTTGGAGTCGGGGCTGATGGCCAGAGCATAGCAGGCAGGGGCTGAGGATGTCAGCTCTGCCTTGATGCGTGGGGTTGGAGCTGCCAGGTCCCAGATGGACAGTGTGCTGGCTTCCCCTCCAACAATTAAGGTGCGACCATCAGGGAGCAATCTGCAGGAACGGATGTAGTTATCCCTGTTCTGTGGAGACAAAAGCCATCATGAGATTACTCATGAGGAAAAGGAAACAGCATTAACATGAGAGCAGAAATCCATAAAAGTATTGTGTTCCCTTCTGGTTTAATGAGCCATTTATACTTATGACAATGATAAAGTAGATTAATGTTACAAAATTACATGAAATTAAGGAAGTATTTAAACTTGATCTACAAAATTCAGTACCAAGATATTCAATCTTAATTAGCACCCAAATGCAAAGATCTAGTCCCACTCCCACCACCACATTAAAGAAGGGTGGATGTACCCTGCACACGCAGATCCATATGGTCTGTGGACACACTACTGCAGTTCTCTAAGCTCTGAAGCCCTGCCATACTTTGCTGAGGATAGAGGGTCTCGGTATTAAAGCCACATCAGTTAAAAGTCACTTGGCAGTTGGCTCTTTCGGCCTAGCACTGTTATGTCTGACTAACAGGCATTATGAGTTCAATGAAGTACCAACAAACAGGCAGCAAGACAGGAAAAGAAACTGTCTCCCCTGTTCATGAGTTTGTGGAAATCTTAGGTATACTTAATTATGTGAGATTACTTGATGCACCAAAACACGCTTCTGATATAAGGGAAGAAAAGTAAGCTTCAATTTCCTGTGCAAACAAAGGACAAATGGTGACAACAGTTGAGGGGCTTGGTAGCCACATGAATAACAAGACTTCAGAAAGTTCTCAGGTATGCGCATTATGTTCCATACCAATGGATGGAACTCTTAGTATTCTTGAACCAAGTGACTTACCTTTGACCTTGGGGACAGGGTAAATGCAGATTGTACAGGTGCACATAACACACATAAACAACTGGATTACTCTGAGAGAAAAATACCCACTTATTCTCTTAGGACTGCTATGATTTTCACAATCAGGGTCTTTATCATCTTTGCTCACTTACCAGACAGTCCAGCTGAGAGACTGGGCTCTTGTTGCCAGGGTGGCTGATGTCCCAGACCTTAACACAGCCCTTGCCACCTGTGTACACGTGCCTTGTGGGGTTGCTGATGGTCACTGCACACACCACCTCCCCATGGTTGAGGGTGTTGATCTGTCGAGCGTGTCGGGGGATCCCAGGTCCAATGAGGGCATCAGGGGGAAAAGGGACAGGCTGCATCTGGCCATCGGCACTAACGTGAAAGGAGTATGCTCTAGGGTACAGAAAGGAAAAACAGCAGAACAATGTAAAAAGCATTAGCTTTTGCTTGTTTTCTTTTAGATCAGGGTCTTATGTATACATGGTTAGCCTCAATCTCACTATAGAGTGGAGAGTGGCCCTGGATATCTAACCTGTCTCTACGTCCCATGTGCTGTGATTAGAGNTATATATATATATATATATATATATATATATATATATATATATATATATATATATATCGACCTATTTTTTCACTCTAAACCTTCATTGGTATTTTTCTGTGGTTCCATGGGCTTTAACAGATTTTACCTATATAGATGGACTCAGTCCAATAAAATGAGTTATTAATAGAGATCAGTAAGCTAAAATTATAAAGCTCTGAAGAGTTCAGGTTCTGTAGGTAAAAATACTAAAAGGACAGATATATAAGAAAATAGTTTTAATACACTGGTCAGATTCAAAAATCACAAACTCTAAAAGATGCAAAAGTAATGAGGACTTTGAAAAGTGTCCTGTCCCGTCCTGTCGGACAGCCTCAAGGTCCGTCTTGCTGTGTACAGCACTTCCAGTTCCAGTTTACAGCCTTAGAAACCTTCTGGTGTGAAAATATTCAACTGGACCTGGAGTCTTCATCAAAGATTGTACTTTTAGTAGACAGCTATTACCGTTAGCAAGGACATAGTGAGGCTTCCGGGATGTAACCAACTTTAGGGGAAAACAGATCACAACAGGAGGTGGGAAAGAGCTGAGTTCACCTTGGTAGCTCTTAGTGACCACAACCCTTTTGGAGAAATATGTACCATACCAAGAGAAACCTTTTGTGGGTATATGAAAAATAGGAGCTTGGACTAAACCAGGCACAGATCAGAATCAAAGCTGAGATAGTGTGGCGGTTTGAATGAGAAATGCCACCCCAGGTTGTCAGGTACTTGAATTTTCTGTTATCCCGCAGTGGTGCTATTTAGGGAGTTTTAGATGGTGCATCCTTGATGAAAGAAGTATGAAGGATTTTGACATTAAAATCCTCTGGCCACTGTAGCTTTCTCTCTGCTTTTTGCATTCATTTGAAGACATGTGCTGTTAGCTACCTGCTCCAGCCACTATACCAGTGCCTTGCTGCTTTCCCTGCCATGACAGACTCTTAGTCCTTTAAAATCATAAGCCAAAATAAACATCTTCTTCCACAACTTACTTTTAGTCATGGTGTTTTATCAAAGTAACAGAAAAGTAACTGAAATTGATAGTTTAGTTTTTTATTGCAAAAGTCTAAGCTGGTCATGTTTACAAAAAGCAGTCCAGCACTGAGGGGATGCCACAGCTGCTGAGGAAAGGGTGGGGAAACTGGGAAGTGAATAGACAGATAGTATTTTCTGAGTCAAATAAAGAGGACCTGGAGCCACACCAATGTGTAACCTCAGTAAAGGGAACTTATGAGATCTGGTAGGAATGCTGGGAGTAGAGTTTGCAATTGATAGGACCTGGCTTGTAAAGCCAGGTTAAGACTACACTGGATAGGATGCTTGGATTGTGGACACATCTGGGGTGACGAGAGCTTTTAATATAAGTAAATGAAATTGAGTAAGGCAGATTTTCACTAGAGATGATGCTGGGAACAGAAAAAGCCTTCAGGAGCTTCACTAATAGTAGACACTAGTTACACTATAAGCCTTGTGTCAGACCTTCAAGGGAACTAACTCCCTCAAGGTAGAAGATGGAGTGGATTCAAATAGCAGACAGAGGTCTGAAAGAAGCATGGTTTTTACAGAAGCCAAAAATCTAACTCATAAAGAAGCTGCCATGGAAAGCACTCAAGAAACACCATTGGACTGGTGGCTTGCAGGCTGTGAGGAAATGTAAGGGTACTTTCCTGGGGAACTGCAGAGGAAAGGGTTACTTCAGGGGAGCCAAGTTGAGAGAATGCTAACTGGTGTAGCAATCAAGGGGTCACAAAGACTAGGTCTTACAGGAAGGGAAGGAAGGTTAAGTCTAAGCTCAGGTACTGTTATACATTTTTTTTTTCCCTCTTGGTTTTTCAAGACAGAATTTAATCCTGAGTTCTGGGGTTGAAAGTGCGCACAACTACTGCCCTACAATTAGACATTTTCCCCACAAAGCCAAATTCTTTTTTAATAAAGGGACAATGATCCACACAGATTCCAAATTGATAAAGACTCAAGGCAAAGGCAGCCTAGGCCCCAAGACCCCACTTACTGCCCCAAGTCTTCTTTCTTTGCATTCCTCTACTCCCAGTTTTCCAGCTATGGCCAGCATGTGGGCAAGTGTACAACCTCTTTCACCAAGTGGACCTTTCGGCCTACCATCTGAAACTGTTGCTGGAGCAGCACTGCCACACCCTGTCACCCTCCAACATCCCCCATACTGATACTAGCACTATTCACTGGTGGATGGGTGCTCCACACTGCTCAGTGAGGCTCCCCAGGGAAGGCAGAAGGTTGATTTTTCAAGTTGGGAATAGCTGCTAAACCATAGCCCCTGATGCCAACGTGGCAATACGTCTATCAGAGCCTGCTGAGGGCTTCCCAGCAACAATCAGGGCCATACTCCCTTCCCTGATGCCTAAGGGCTCCAGCCCAATAGGGAAAGAGTTAAGGGCCTTCTCCAAGGTGGGACATTGTAGACTGGGCCCAATTGTGGTAGGCAGCTGCCCAGAAATGTCTGGGAATATGGGAGGGACCACCCTCAGAGAGGCCCATCCCCTAGCTGCAGTGTGTATCCTGGCATCTTGTTGTCATATCCTGGTCCGCAAAACAGCCTTATTTGTGTCAGCATGTAAGGAAATGGTCCCCTTGAATGTCTTTCTTGAGATCTCTGCTTTCTTCCTGTTTGCCTCCAGTCAAGAGGATGCAAAACAGCCCAGAGCTGGTCCTGGAGAGTGGACCTTGTCCCTCTCCCCAACAGAAACAGTTTCCTGGTGACCAGTATTCCTTATTCCTGTGATCACCTGGCAGGATGGGTCCCACCAGAGCCCAGGCTGGGCTAAATGTGTGTACCCTAGCCCAGACCACTGATTACAAACGGATCGATGACAGGTAAACAGGAGATGGATGGAGTACAGGAGAGACCGGTGAGTTTCTCAGACGGTCTTTTCGGAACTCCTAGTTCCCGATGTGACTGTCTACACGGGAACTCGTTCGACAACAGTTCGGACTACGATCAAGTCAAGACTCCTACGAGGAAACTCCCGTGGATTCTATGGACGCACAAGCTCAGTGCCAGTGAGGTGTTAACACTGACATTCACCCTCATTACTGCTGTCCAATCCCTGGCCAAGATATACTTTGTGTGCAATGTTAGGCATTGGACCCAGGGCCTCACTCATATAAGGGAGTATAAGCATTCTACTCTGTGCTACACTCAACTTTTTTGAGACAGCGTCTCACTAAATTGCCCAGGCTGCCTTGAAGTTGCCATCCTCCTGCCTCAGCCTCATGAGTACCTAGGTTCAGGGCAGCTGCCTTCACAAGGCTCATCTGAAGATATACTTTTCAGTGGCTCAAATGAGCTCTAGATATGCTTGCCCCTTGCCTCCACAGACACTGGTAGGACCTGGGCTACCTCATCATCTATGAAACCGGCCAGCCCCAAATGCAGAAGCAGTGGGTGGGGGCATGTCTGGCTTAGCCCAACTTTTCACACTATGTGGTACCCTTCTGTGATGGCCTGGTGTACAACCTGCTGCAGCACAAGGCTAACTCCCTGAAGCTCCTCATCTCTCCTATTATACATTCTTCCTAACAGTTTCTTTAAAAAATAAAAAAGTTCCTCCCAGTCTCATTAAATGAGACTTTAAGAATTTTAAGAATTTAAAACTTTAAGAATTTAGTTTTTAAAAAAAACCAAACAAACATACTTTACTTCAAGGTTCTTAGTAAAATTTCTATCAATACAATACATGGAGTACCTACCATGTAACCATCTAGAGTGCAACTACATGAATGACTGGGAAAACAGGACAAAAGAAAACAAAACAACGAGAAAAGCTAAGCTTGAGTTCAGGTTTCTGGGGCAAGCATGGCAGCTGTCCATTTGCTGTGGCAGAGGAAACCTGTGGTTCTTAGTGTCATTAGTCAAGACTGAAGGAAGAAAATCAAGCATCAGAAGCATCATGGGCCAAACAGACTGTAATTCTACAGTGGTCTAACAGGCATGACCCTTAGACCAAGGTGGACACTGCTTATTTTAATATTCCAAAGACACACTCCTAGGGCTTCAAGGCTGACCTGCACCAAGCAACCTCAACTTATCCATTCTACTACCTCTAATGGCTACTTACTTGGTGACTGTCAACAGTGCCTGAAGAAAGGACTGTACCTCTTCCCTAAAAGAGCCCTTCCATCTCCTCTAAGTTCCTGTGGAACTCAGAGGCATCTGAGCTGTTATTTGATTAATCCCATGGCCTTGTTATTTAGTCACTGCCTGAAATAGACTAATCTTTCACCTTCACAGTTCTTGGCCAACAAAACTTGTTAGTCAACTACTATTTGCACAGCATACACAGGTACACAGAATTTTATGGTAATTGATATTTATATCTTCAACTCTCAAGGAACTCAAAGTCTAATTTGCCTTGTTTCCCTTATTAATAAGCCAAATATTTACTCAACAACTTGGCTTATAGAGCCAGCACTGTTTGATGCAACTGGGAAATTTGGGTTAGTCTGTAGTAAAGTTAGGTATAGAAGGAACAACCTTGAGTTTTATTTAGCAGATAGAAAACAAAAACAGAGTCAAGGTCAATCAGGCATGCTTTCCACTGAAGGGCAGGTGAAACAGGGAGAGCAAGAACACAAGGAGACACTAAGGTGGCAAGCAAGTACCTATGGAACACTGAAGTAACAAATAAAGGAAGATAGAGAAGGAAGACATCAGCATGTTATATTTATTTATTCTTTGAATGAACTTGCACTATGAGTATTAACTGTAAACTATGCAGTATTTAAGGCACTGGAAGCTATTTGTTTGTTTTGTTTTGTTTTATTGTTTATCTTCAGGACAGGTTTTCTCTATATAGTACTGTCTATTCGAGAAGTAGCTCTGTAGACTAGGCTGGCCTTGAACTCAGAGATCTGCCTGCCTCTGCCTCCTGAGTGCTGGTGCCACCACTGCACAGCTTTGGAAGTTACTTCTATAACTGAATATTCATTGTTGGTGGGGAGTGCTAACTGGTATAGACATTATGGAAATTAGTGTGGGGGTGCCTCAAAAAGCTGACCTATAACACCATTTTTAGCCTTATACCAAAGGGATTCTACATCTTACTACAGAGATACTTGCTCATTGATATCCATTTCTGTTCTATTCCTAACAACCAGAAAATGAAAACACCCTAGGTGTCCATCAGTGAATAAGTGGATAATGAAAATGTGGTACATTACACAATGAACTATTTACTCAGCTGTTGAAAATAAATTATGAAAATTGCAGATAAATAAATAGAACTAGAAATAATCATCCTGAGTGAGAATAACTCAGACACCAAAAGACAAGTAATACAGGTTCTCTTATATATGACTATCAGCCTTTAAATTTTAAATGTGTGTGCTCTATTCAGAATATCTAGAGTTGGGTAACTAGTAAGTGACTAAGGGTCTTCCAAGGAAGGGGAAATAGAATGTAAAGGAATAATGGGGAAACTAGAATAGGAGGATTAAATGGGGAGGGTGACGGAAGTAGATAGTAGAAAAGGGAATATTGGTAGAGATATCTAACTTGGAAGGCCTTTTTATGTGCAGGTGAGGAAATGCCTCCATAAGATCCAGCTATAAGTCATTTTCTCAATTGGTGATCAAGGAGGGAGGGCCCATTGTCGGTGGTACCATCCCTGGGATAGTAGTCTTGGTGTTCTATAAGAAAGCAGCCTGAGCTTTCTTATAAAAATATCATACAGAATCCTATTATTGTAGAGGCTTCTTAAATATATAAAATATATAAAAGATATTTAAATGGAGTTAACAATACAATAGCTGGGACAATGCTGCAACTAGACATCACATGCTACTAAACAAAACCTGCAGTACTAGGAGTGGATGTGCAACTTTTTGACTAAAGGTACTGTCTTAGCTAGGGTTTCTATTCCTGCACAAACATCATGACCAAGAAGCAAGTTGGGGAAGAAAGGGTTTATTCAGCTTACATTTTCCACACTGCTATTCATCACCAAAGGAAGTCAGGACAGGAACTCAAGCAGGTCAGGAAGGAGGAACTGATGCAGAGGCCATGGAGGGATGTTCCTTACTGGCTTGCTTCTCCTGGCTCACTCAGCCTGCTTCCTCACCTGAAGCTCTTTTCTTTGTGATAACTCCAACTTGTGTCAAGTTGGCACACAAAAGCAGCCAGTACAGGTACCAGTCAACCTGCTCAACTTTACAGGTTATTGTCCATGCTATTAGTTAGCCTTCTACAACCTGATGGTTAGACCCTGTTGCTGAAAGATACCATGTACTTGGTATCAAAAATTGAAAATATGGAAAAATTAAGCTGCTACACAACTAGAAACTTCACCTCCGGATTTTTGTTCCTAATGCTGGAAGGCAGTATACATGTTGCTGGAGGAGAAAAGTAATCCTAAACTTCATCCAGCTACAATCCCTTTGTACTGTAATAGCAATCTGCCTGGAAAATATACCCCTGATACAACAGAGACACAAATAGAGTAACCAACTACTGTCTGATCAAAGTTAAGGTCTACACCATGAAACAGATCTCAAACCTGACACTGTTAACAAGACCAAGAATCTAAAATGAGATAGGCCATGGGCCTTAGGGGGAAATCTACTCTATACCCATAAATCAGTGCATTGCTAAACCCTTATTAGAGAAGATTCATCTTGTAGCAAGTGGTAATTAACATAGAGACCCACAGCTGAACAATGTGCAGAGTGTGAAAAACTTTGGAGTGTTTGGGATGTCTATATCACACCCCTTCCCTCAAGGCTCAAAATCTATGTCTAAGAGAAGGCAGGAAGATTCTAAGAGCCAGAGGTAGTGAATGATTCCAAGGGAGCAGCACTCTGAGGCCCAACAGAACTGATACACATATGAACTCACAGTGGCTGTGATAGCATACATACACATATGAACTCACAGTGGCTGTGATAGCATACATATGACCTGGGATAGTTCAAGCCAGATACAATTCCAGCATGGAAAAGGTGAAGTGGACATAGAGGCCCACCACTAAGTAAGACGCTGTTTACAAACAATAGCTACCAAGGGAGGAAAAAAATCTTCAGTAGAACAGTACTAAATATAACAGCCATTCTGCAGGGTGGGCCTTGTGCTCAGGAGTAGTTTGGCCAATGCAATATGGAATCCATATGTATTTGTATGTATGTGGGCTTGTTTGCTTTGTTGAGAAAGAACATGGAGTTGGGTGGGTAAAAGGCTCTAGGAAGAGGGGGGGGAGGACAAGATTATGATCAAAATATCTTTCATTTAAAAGGGGGCAGCATCAAATATGGTACCTTATAACAACTGGACTTTTCAATCCCACAACTCTAATCAATATTTCTGAACATTATATTAAAATAAACAAGGAAGAATCTGTTCTGCTTCTGCTCTTACAGAGCTCATATTCAAGTGGGAGTGGCAGACAATGGCTACAAGCAAACTTTCAAAACCTGGGCATGATGGTGCCCCTTTCTAATACCAGCCCAGCACTTAAAGAGGCAGAGGTGGGAGGATCAACAAACTTAACACCACTTGGGGTACACAGTGAAATTCTATCTTAAAAAAAAAAAAAAATAGAGGAAAATAGCAAAAGGGAGGGAGGCAAAAAGGGATGTTATTTAAAGACAAGAGTTAGGGCCGGGCGTGGTGGCGCACGGCTTTAATCCCAGCACTCGGGAGGCAGAGGCAGGCGGATTTCTGAGTTCGAGGCCAGCCTGGTCTACAAAGTGAGTTCCAGGACAGCCAGGGCTATACAGAGAAACCCTGTCTCCAAAAAAAAAAAAAAAAAGACAAGAGTTAGGGCAGAATGCTCTGTTCTAAGGGCATTTAACAGAGATGTGAAGTGAGACAGCGAATCATAGACAATGTTGATAGAGGAGGATCAGTGTGAGTAAATGCCCAACAGGCAAGCAGCAAGGACAGCCTCTGGGAGATGGAGACTTCTGTGGCTACTCAGTCAAGTCTGGATAGTACAGGAGAATGAAGATGCACCGTATGTGTGGTAGGTTCAATTTCAGAAAAGATGCCAAAGATGTGTGTATGTGAGTGTGTGTGTGTAGGGGTGTGCTTGAGAGCACATGTGTATACATGTGAGGCAAGAATGTTTCCTATGAAGAAAGAAAATAAGTTTCTTTCTTTTTTATTTTGAGATTGAAATACTAGTCTGAAAGTTTTCTTGTCCAATTTTCTAATCCAATTAGAACTGTGTTTAGGTAGTGAGAACAGAAGAGTGCATGTATACAGAAATCAAGACTGTGGCATAGGATGTGATGAAATTAGAATATACAAAGAGGCTGGAAGAGGTGTGTTGTACTTGGTCTGTTATCACTCCAGGAGAGTGTGAACAGACATTCCAAATGCTCAGCTCACAGTAAAGAAGCCAAATGAGCAAACTACCTTTTCTAGAAATAGAACCGAACAGAAGACTGTCCTGATCTTTTTTTAAGTTTTAGCATGTCTGTTCTCTACATGTTCAAATTCTAATCGTGTAAGTTTGCATATAAACATCACACTTTCTGAACAACTGCCTTAAAATCGGCAACACACAGAGAGAAGCCTTGACTGCCAGAGCTGTCTTCCCAACTTACATTTTATACGAAGGCTTGATTTTTTTAAAATGGAACACACAAAACTGAACCTTATTATGCCTTATCTTTTGCTGAGAGGAAATGAAAACTACTTTGATGCTATTCAGCAATGCCCCAATTCCAAAACGAAAGCAAGGACCAGAGCTTTGTAGATAATGAATCTAAAGGACAAAAGGTACTCACGGTTTTCCTCCTGGAATGCCGGTTAAGTTTGGAGGTATTGCTGGCACTCGCATGTGATGGTGTGGATCAAATCCCACCTAAAATTGTCCCCATGCAAAACAACAAATAGATATGTTATGCTTTGCACAATGTGGTATGTAAAGCCTAGCATCACAGATAATTTGGAAATATGATTTTAGAGACATTTACAGCAGCATCTATTAATAAAATGACAGGAAGCTTGGGATTTAATGGTCCTTTATTCAGGACTGGAACATATAAAAAAAATCATACCAATTTATTAAGGCTAATGACAAAAACAAAAGCTTTATTACATTTATTCTCCTATGTGGTCTAATTCGATAGTTTAAAATTTCAAAGTGACTACTAAATTTTAAGAAGTCATAAACTTTCTCATCCTCCCAAAGAAAATAAATCAAGAATAATCACATCTATCTTTATTAATAACACTCAATCCTTTGATAAATATATAAGCTATATTAAAAAGAATGCTGTGAGAACAACAATATGAACTAACCAGTACCCCCAGAACTGTGTCTCTAGTTGCATGTGTAGCAGAGGATGGCCTAGTCGGCCATCAATGGGAGGAGAGGCCCTTGGTCTTGGGAAGATCATATGCCCCAGTACAGGGGAATGCCAGGGCCAGGAAGCGGGAGTGGGTGAGTTGGGGAGCAGGGCAGAGGGGAGGGTAGAGGGGGCTTTGGGGATAGCATTTGAAATGTAAATGAAGAAAATATCTAATTAAAAAATAAAGAATGCTGTGTGTTCTGAAACTCTAAACTATAAATGCATGTAAACATACCACAGGTGATCTTCCATAAGCTGCTGCTGCTGCTGCAGCGGCCGCAGCTGCACTCATCTGGGGGGAGATGTTGTGTAACCCAGCATAGGCGGCTCCAGGGCTGGTCAGCTCTCCGTTCATCCCAGCATGGGGCACAATCCCAAAGGGGGTTGGATATGGACAAGGTACAGCCATCGGGGTTCTCAGGCTTGATGCTGAAGAGAAAGTCAAGCACACAGAAAACACCTTCTTCAGTTGGTGAACAGTACAAGCCACAGTTCAAATGAAGTGATTTTACTGCTCTCAACATCAGTCACATTTATCCCCCCCCCCTTTTTTTAACCACTTAACGACCTGTTAGATGTGGACGGGGCTACATGCTTGGTTTGGGATACTTACCTTCTTAATCAGCCAGTGTGCTGGTCATTACTACTTTTAACAGATTTTATTACTTAAATTACTTAAATTAAAAAAGTATAAATAAGTATACAACATTTATTTTTCCTTACTAACCTAAGGGGTCCACACCTGGTGGCTTTCCAGGTACAGGTCTCAGTCCAGGAGTAGAATTACTGCCAGGGGTAGGTGCATCAGTTCGTGGAGTAGGGGTATTGGACTTTGAAACAGGAGTAGTAGACTTTTCATTCTAACAAGAGATGGGATATATCAGCTATGAGAGCATGATTTTAAGAGTTACTTGTTTGTATATTAAAAGAACAAGCAAAACAAAACAGAAAAATGAGATAATTTCTTTAGATTGTCTTATATCTTGCATCAGTTAAAAGCAGCTAGCAAAGAACCAAGAGGACACAGTTCAGGAAAACCTGAACTGAAGATGAACTCAGGAAATTATTTGTAAGAATCTGGTCTCATTTAGAGGCCAAAGACATTCACCAAACATGCATCCTGAATGTGGGCTAGTGCTGGTGGCCATGGTTAAGTCAGGCCCCCAGTACACTGTTCACATCCTAAGAAGTTCCATATCTGACTGGCTGCTCTCAGGATACACCCACACATGAATCACCACAGATCCCAGAGGAGGAAGGAGAGGCCATGTAAAGACAACCAGAGTTCCAGAAGAAAGGACAGACAGAAGAGGTTGAATCCAAACCTTAATCTAGCTTTCCATCCATTCTAAACACATATATTCTTTATCTGCACACAAATACAAGACTCCTCTGATCCTTCAGCTGTGAATTCAAAAGGTCACTGAAAAACACATATGGCTTTTTAAAAGATGAAAATAAGTGATGAAGAGAAAGGGGATTTACGACAGACAAATGCAATCAACGCCACAGCCCTATACAGGAGACAGTGCAGGGAGATATTCAGACTGCTGGCAAGTTCAGTCTGGCATTTGTGTTGAGTCAAAGCAGCCTCTTATTAGTGAGAGAGTACTTAGGCAGAAGCTAAACTACTGCAGCCGTGTCTAACTTGGCAATTCAAATGAAGCTTCTAATAAAATGACAGCTAAACTCCTGAGTGAGTTCACCACAAACCACAGGCAATCAGAACCATCACACTAACTCCATCTGTACTTTTCAACTTTACTATGATGTTTTTCTCTCACTTTCATCCACCTATCTCTCTCTTAAGCATTCAGATTCAGGAAGCAAATACCATCAAGTTAATAAACCTTTCTGGTCCAAACATCGTTTCTAACTATACTGGAAATCTAAGCCCTAGAGATAAATGGGAAATACACAAAAATTGAAAACCCCAAACCCAGCAACTATCTTGGAAGTGGCAGTCCTGGTCAGGGAGCAGCTTACAAGGCTAAGCTCTTTGGATTTGGAGGAAGGAGTACTGCTGGAAGATGCAACAGAAGCGGGGCTGATGGGGGCATCTTTCTTGAGGAGTCGTGTCTTGTCCAGGCCATTCTCCCTTGGGGAATGTGCTGGGCTTCCACGGGGGGAAGATGGATCCTACAATGACAAACATGTAAGACTGACAACTGCGCCGCCTTTTTGAAGACTAAATACGGAGCTAGAGTAAATTAAAAATAAATAAATAAATAAATAAATAAATAAATAAATAAATAAATAAAAATAAGACTGACAACTGACTCATAGCACAAGTCCTTTACTGGGGGCACTTCTAACTAAAAGCACTTAGTAGCTTGCTTAAAAATACAAAGTGTCTGGAATTAACTGGACTTTAATCAATTAACATTAACTGAAATTACTAAAGGAAACATCTGGTATTGAGATGAAATCCAAAAACAAAAGCAAATATCAAAAACCCCTTGAGTCTACAAGGAACATAAAATTAGTAGGGTGACCACTGACACCTGTTATTTCTAGTGGTGGGAAAGGACGGTGACATCTGAAAGGAAGGAACAGCATTTTGAAAGACCCAGCAATTTTAAAGTTGGTAATAGTTTCTCCTAAGTGCTTTGGACACTTGCCTTTACCATAGCTGCAGAGCAGCAGAAGTAGGGCTAGCTACTAACATACCTCATTGGACACATCAACTACCAAGTTGTCATCACTCTTCTCACCATCACTGTCCTGCAAAGAGGAGGAGAGGCATCACTTCCATGCCCAGGGGAAAAGAAGCACCATCAATTTCAGCTACATTTATGTGCCCACGAGGCCCCTATGTTTGATGAAAACTGTACCCAACAGAGTCAAACAAACACTTTATGAAAAATACCCTTTTCTTAATTCTTCAAGATTATGTTATGAGCTAGGTAAGGATTCAATTTTCCATTTTTGAAGTACAATGGTCTGCTTACTACTCTAGAACACAGAATACAAACTTTCATGCCCACCTAAACATCCTACAAGTCATGGGGTGTGGTTTGGTCTGGCAGCTCTTTAAAAAATCTGAATAAGTCACTGTGTGATTAAACTGCAAAGGAAAAATCCAAAGTTTGAGCTTCTCGTGAAGCCTGCAGTCCTACAGGGAACCAGCTGGCAGGGAGCATAACAACAAACACCTGCCTCCACACTTCCTATCCAGCTTGTTGCCTTCTCTTCTGACCTGCTCAGACCGCAGAAGAAAATAAAATTCAATTCACATCAAGGACATAAATGCACATACATCATCCACAACATCTATTCCTTTCCTCAGTACTGTAGTCCATCCAAACATCTTGGATTTTACATTTCTACATCTCTAACCACCTACATTTCTACCTACTCTAACAGAAATAATGACTTAGTATATCCAGGTCTTAGATAACTTGCTACAGGAAAGCACTGCCGTCTTGCATACACATAAACATAAACATTAGTCTTCAGATAATTGATGGTGATAGCTTGATACACAGATAAAAACACAGTAATTCTTTTTTTTTTTTAATCTTATAAAGGATACTGTTATCTTGTGTTCTAAAATTGTCTGATAATGGTTAAAATTACCAACTGATTAAAAAACAAGACACACTAGCCTCCCCAAAGCAAAGGTGGATGAACTTACATAGCGAGCTGCAATTTCTTTTTCTTCTGTTTTCTGCTTTTTGCTCTCTGAGGAATAGTCTGTAGAGTTCCTATGTTTCTCAGAACCTCGGAAACTGGCTGATGGGGATACGGAAGAGCTCTGGAATTAGAAATAGAAGCACTTAACAAAGCAATTAGATAAATCTTTTGTTCTGCAGTATATGGCTGGGAAGCTAAGAGGAGACAGAGAAAGGAGAGGAGAGCAGAGGTATAGAGGGAAAAAGCGGAGAAAGACAACGCAAAGATGAGCAATAGGATGTACAAGCTAGAGGGCAGACCAAGTCTCAAGCCCACCAAGCACATCACCTGCTCAAGGCTTTCAGGGAGTTGGAGAACGGAGGAGACACACGAGAAAGCACAGAAAGACGGATGGTTTTCTTTGTTTATTTTGTTTCAAAAAGTTTACTGGCTGACAGAAAGTATATATTTGAAACTTCCACAGAAAAACTGAATACGGCTAAGCTTAAAGGATAATCAATAATTTTTCAATTAAAAACTAAAATAAAAAGAAAACTAACCATTAAAGATTTAAACAAACAAACATGGTGGCCATGTGATATATAGATTGTATGATCATATTTACAGAATATTTTGCTCAGCCTACATCTACAGTCCAGAACATTCAGAAGTTAAACAAAAATAAAATCCTTGCAAACACTGACTTTATTTCTGCATATTCTTTATAAGCTTACTCATCTTGTTTCTGGAAACCACAACTCACTGTGACCAGGAAAGAGGAAGGGGGTTCATGCCTCAGATTTCATGTTTGTTCTTTCAACACACACTTAATCTGAAGTGTCTCCATACTGGAGACAAGATTTGAAGCCTGGTGGTTGGTTCTCTGTCACAAAAGTCAGCATATGTGTGAGAGCTTAAACCTACGGTTGAAAATGTGAAAACTGAAACTACCCCTGATAATCTGTCAGTGCCTGGGGAGATGGCTCAGTGGGTAGAGCATGAGGGTCTTAGTGCTGATCTCTAGAACCCCATTTGAATCTGGAAGGAGTATGTGCCTATAATTCCAGCCCTTCCACAGGGAGATGGAAGGTAGAGACCAGAGAATCCCAGAAGCCTATAAGCCAGCTAGTCTGGTGTACACATCCATGGACAAGAAGAGACCTTGTTTCAAAAAGGTGAAAGGCAGGAAGAACCAATACCTCAACTTGTTCACTAAGCTCCACGCATATCCGCATCCCCTACCCGCATATCCGCATCCCTACCCGACTCACACCCTCCCACCCCCCAAACCAATCAAACAATCAACAATAAAAGCCCAACCAATCCATCCTGTTACTGACTGACCAAAGAGAAAGTTTAAATAAACGTGCAGTTTGAAAGGAAGAGAGCGGGTCCCGACTTGAACAACTCTATTGGGGGGATGTAAAAGTGTGCAGAGTAGGCATTTCCCTTAGAAGGGCACTGAGACAGATTTCCAAGGGTTATATCAACGCAGCTTAGTTAAGAGTCAGTTCATTTTGAAAAGCAGTAAAAAGAATACCAGGAACTAAAAAGTTCTAGGAAGAAAAAGGAATTATCATAAAAACATCCTTTGGCCTGAAATCGGAAAAGCAATCCAGAAAACTTTTCAGCAAAGCTCTCCTCATTTAAAACTTATCTCATAGAAAACCAATTCATTTGATCCTTTTTCCTTGTCTTAGTATTAACATTTACAGATCCAGAACCTTTGCCAGTGCCTTTAAACTACTATAGGCCATGTGACAGCAAGAATTTCTGGTTCTATAGGTTCCATTTTATTTTGGATGAGTCACAGTATACAGCATGCCTAAACTTCTAAGGGATGCTGTTAGGAGTTGTGTTATAAACTACTGAGAAAGGAGGCAATCACTGTTTAGAGGCTACCAATCCTAAGCCCATCCTTAGTCTAGCCAACCTTGCTGGGGTCTAGATGAATGCTCTGTAAACTCTATGTACTAGTTTCTACTCATACATTCAGTAAAGCATATTGTATAAAATTCTCAAAGAACAAAACCCATATTAGACACATTGCAGAAGGTCACTGAATGAACTCCACAGGAAATCATGTGTGTAAAATGGGCTGGGTGCCTTGGAGGGTAAAAGGAAGTTCCATACTTTCATCTTATTCCTTTGCCAACAAGATGCATTTTCCTACTAATGTGGTATCTTACAAATGAAGTCAGTGATGAAAAAGTTGATGTGTGTGTGTCTGTGTACTGCATGCATATGTGTGTTTAACCCTGGCCCTTTTGACACTCTACTTCCAGTCATTTCCATTTTTTAAAAAGTTTAGGAAAAGACAATTTCTAAATAATATTGAACATATTCTCAAATATTAATGCCTGTTTAGTCTTAGTGCTTATTTATTAGCATATGTGTAAAATCAAATAGCTTTTATTCCCTTAAGGTTGTTGTCTCTCTTTGTATAGACAGCTCTTCCTTCCTTGGTGTGTTTGTGTGTGGTATGTGTGCATACTTGTCCATAAGTATGCATGGGTGGGTACCTTGATGTCTTTTCACTTTATTCATTAAGGCAAAGTCTCTTGCTGAACTCAGGGCTTGTCATTTATGCTTGTCTACTTAGGCAGCTTCCTTTACACATAGGGTGTCTTCCATTTGAGTGCTGGGATTATAGTGGGGCTGCCATGCCCACCTTACTACTATGTGGGTTTGGGAAATCTGAACTCAATGAGCCGTCCAACTCTGAAGGCCCATGTTATAATTTTATTGGAGAGCAGAATTACACATTTGATTTTGCTAGTAAAATAATAAAATAGTTAATTATCACTAGCATTTCAGGGTTAAGCTGCACACTGAGTACTGAGGTCATCAGCAGTATCCTAGTAACATAACAGCTCTCGAGTTAAACTGATGCATGGGTTTTCACAACAAACTTAGAAGTCCAGCACTCTGCTACTGGATGGGTACCTGGGTTTCCTGAGCATGAGAAAGAGTTATATGATGATTCAGACATTGGGAAAGATTATTTCCATATCTCTTTGATTATTATAAGAGCTTAGTTAGGCTGGTTATTTCCATAGCTTACTACCTAAGGCACCTACTGGAACTCAAGCATGGCACTGTATATATCTAAACATTTAGACTTATTTGAAAAAATATTTTCATTACAGCTTATCATACATATAAGCAAATCAGATCAATTTAGAAGCCAAAAATACTCTGGATGTTAATATTCTTTAAAGCTCTTCATTTAAAAGTAAGCATCCACTTTTACTATGGAAAGAAACAAAATGGTGTTTAAGGGGATTGGGAGGAATGGGAGCATAAAGAACCCAGGAGAAAAATATAAACTTTTAAGTTTCACATGAAAACCCCAACTGTACTGGCAGGACAAATGCATTTCAGATATTATAAACAAGGCTTTTATAAAAGGAAAAATTTCCAGGCCTTATTCTGAAGTCCACCTTAGATTTTACTGAGGCCGTTGGGCAAATCAGGGTTCTCCAGCAACTTGAAATGGGTAGTCCATACCTGTCTACCTCCAGATCAAAGATGGCCATGTATGGGAAAGAGTTCTATAAAGTATTCTCCAAAGAAAGCCATATTAATATAATTAGCTAATTGTAATAACAGGGATACTGTAATAGCAAGCAAGGGCACCTCTCTGGAGTCAGACAGTATGGAGTCTTCCATTTACCAGCCTTGTAGCCCCAGGAATGATGTTTCCTCTCACCCAGTCTCTTTGTAGTTTGGGATAACAGGATACTATCTTCATCTACTCTGGGCTTCTCAGAGGATGAAGAAAAACCTACATAAAGCTCAAGAAATAGTCTTAGGCACAGGGCCTAGCTCCTCAACAACAGTAACGCTGACATACCACTGCACAGGGTGGGTTAGTTCATTCCATTTTCTATAGATGAGGTTCATGTGAGGACTATTCTAGGCACTTCTGTAGTGCTTCCCCTCAGCATAGATATTCCAATGGCCCATAATGATAGGGTTTCAATGAACCAAAACATACCTCTCAACCATTATAATAAAGTTTTGATTATACACTGCAGAGAAAGGACTATAAATACTATATTCACATAGAATTTTCTAATTTGATTTTAAATATCTACCAAAGTAATTCTTTCCATTCACAAAAGGTGCTACTCTTAGATACCACTACCCATTTGCAGATTACAAGCAGAAAGAATATGCGAAAGTTTGAATGAGCACCCAAGATAAGGAACTAAAAACCTGCCCTGGCAAGAAAGCTCAGCAGATAAAGGTGCTTACCACTAAGCCTGAGAACCTGTGTTTGATCCCTGGAACCCACATTGTGGAACGTGAGACAGAACTTCTCCAAGCTGGCCTCTGACCACCTCCATAGCAAGTGTGCTTGCCCTCCCAACCCACAAACAAACAAGCAAGCACAAATGAAGGTGGAAGAAACTTCCTAAAACTCACTGGCCATTATTGGTATTGGCTTCGTATCTAACTAGGTATTAAAGAGCAAGTCAGTTTTTCCACAGGTAAACAAGGATAATGAAGAGCCAATGGGCACCATGAAAATCTAATTAGAGTTTGCTTTCTTTTCTGGGCTTCTTTTATTCTCAACAATAAACATGATAAATTACATGTTACTCTAACTGCAGTGTAGTTCCGAAACTCTAAAACCTTAATATGAGTGGGTCATAGTAAGTTTTGCTTAGAGAAAGAAGAGAGGGAAGGCCAAGATACCCAGAGGTCCTTTATTGATGCTACAATGGAAGTCCTGAATCAACAATTCCTCAAGCTGAAGACTCATGCCTACACCAAAAGCAAACAATGGTGACTTAATTTCTTTCAAAAAGATTCCTTTTTACTTCACAAACATGAATGTTTTGCCTGAGGGTATGTATGTACAGCGAGGGTATACCTGGTGTCATGAATGCCCTGGAAGTGGAGTTGTAGATGCTAGGAACTGTCCCCAGGACCACTGAAAGAGCACTCAGCGCTCTTAACTACTGAGCCACCTCCTCTAGTCCTTTAATTCAGAAAAGCCATGGTTTTGCTGTATCTCAACAATGAAGCGCTGCACATTCTAAAAATACTTCCAAGGTTTTATAATAAAGGTGATAGCCCCAATAAATTTATGCACAACAAAATAACACAGTACCATATTCAGCAGCATTGGATTAATATTGTTATTGAAGACTATTGTTCAAAATATCCCTATTCCCATTCAGAGAGCCAATGAAAATAATCCTCAATTGTGAAAAACATAATACCTTAAAAATAAAAAACATTTGGTCAAAATACAAAAGTCTCACATACCAACTCGTATCACATGTAGATTTATGTAAATTAACTAAAATTCAGAGTACCTCTTGTTGACTATGGCAAAGCTTGGAGTCAGTAACTGGTGTTAGCTTACTGCTTATTTCACCAAGACTTTTATTTAAATGGCTTACTTGATTAAAGACGTCATAAAAAGCACACTCTGCAGACACTCTCACAGAATTTGCTTTTTCAAATTAACATAAATCAAAACTCACCTTCAAAAATTGGCTGAACTTTCTGAGGACCTGCCCTTATTAAAAGAATTATTTAATACAATCTCCACATAATAAAGTCTACTGTTACTAAAATGTTTCATCTTTGTAACTTTCATGCAGGGCAGACTCTTAACAAACATGTGTTATTATTGTCTTCCTGGTTTTCTTCTGGTAAGAAAAACTTGGGTCAAGACAAAGTGCTACAAAATAACACCAAACCAGTGAGATGACTTTGAATCAGCACCTTCAGTTTCACAGTGTGGACATAAAGTCTTAGGTTCAAGACCAGCCTGTATCACTTCTGTTATTATCTGGGACAAGTTACTAAAATGTATTAAGTTTTCATTTTCGAGAGGGTGGGAATAGGGTGGGGGCATGACTCTTAATGACTCCGTAAGATCTTAAAGGGTTCATATGTTTGTGAACATAGTCCTTAGCATCTATTCTAATAAGCCTGTATGATAAGCCAATCCTCACTGGCAATGGTGGAAACTGTATAATCTTCACTCACTTATGGGCTCACCCAACAAGGGTTTACTGAATATATTCTAAGTGAAAAAATAAGGAGAGAAGTGACTTCCACTGCTTACCCTTCCATCAGAAGTCCAAGTATTTATAGCACAAAGAGATATGTATTTTTTCCCTTTATGAAATAGACAGTGCTTTGATATGCAGTCTCTTGTGCTTTGTTTCTGTGGTCTTGGCATTATACATTATTTGGTCAGGATAAAATGCGTAATAATTTATAAAGTATCAATACAATTGATTTTAAATTAGAACATTATCTTAATGTCCTCCTGAGGTTTCTTGACTGTCATTTCCTCTTCCTGGAATAAAGCTGTTGGCTCTGCACCCGAAATTTCCTTAAATACATTTTTTTTTTTCTTGCAAGTATAGCTGCAAGAACATGATGTTTTGATACCAAAGATATGGGCTTGATTCTTATACAGGTGACTTAGTGTCCCTCACTTGATGTCACTCTATATGTGGCCCAAGTTGTGGACTTCATGAGAAAGGTATGGTGCAGGGGTGTGTGTGTGTGTGTGTGTGTGTGTGTGTACACAAGTACTTCATATTGATTATCACAATTTTTACAGAAACTGTAATAAATATTTGCCAAGTACATAGAACTTTACATTAAATGCAACTGCTTATTTGTCCAGCCCATTCTATGTACACCCTTTAGTTCAATGGCCCTCAGATTTGCAAAGTTTAAGATAGTCATCCACTTTTGTTCTCCTCATGAATTCCCTGTATACATCAACAAGCAACTTAAAATGTTTGTAGGTGGGCTATGCACTAGTTAAGAGTTACACATATTGGCCATATTCTCCTGGAAGAGAAACAATACCCTACATGACTCTTTTATCTATTGTAATTTATCAATGCCACTAATTCTCAACCAATGGGGTTTATAAATCTGAATGTTTTGAAAACCAAGGTGGCAACATTTCTTTCCTGAATTTTCTGGTAAGTAGAACTGGCTTAAGAACTATCTTGTGCTGTATTCTGAGGGCAGGGGGGTGTTGTTTATTCTGTATGTGTGTGTGTGTGTATACACACACGTACCAATATAATTTCAACACCTGATTTAAAAGAATTAAAGGATAATGGCCAGGCACTAAGCTTTGGAAAGCCATAGCTTAATGTAATGCAAATGCAAACTCACGTGGGGCTTCCCATGCTACTATTTCTCCTGTAAACTATTTTAATCTACTTGAAAGCCTAACATATTTTTCTTCCAAGAGTGTAAACTCCAAAGAACTTCATATATATATTCTGTGTTATGCATGGAAATGTCCTATACAATATCTGATAGCTTTTCTGCAGGAACACAGAAAGAAATAGCAGTCAGCCAATTTAAAGACCAGCTGCCTAGTAGTTAAAATTGTTAATTTGAAGGACGGGCATAGTGGTGCACACCTTTAATCCCAGCACTTGGGAGGCAGAGGCAGGCGGATTTCTGTGTTTGAGCCTGATCTACAGAGTGCGTTCCAGGACAGCCAGGGCTATACAAAGAAACCCTGTTTCGAAAAACCAAAATAATAATAATAATAATAATAATAATAATAATAATAATAATAAATTGAACTCTGGTCTTCATGTTGAGACAAAATAGCTAATTTTCAATGATTACAGCTAATTAGATTTTCAACAAAAAGCAGGTTATTTCTCAGAATAGAATCTGTCAATATAAATATAATATAGCCACATATGTATTTTATTTTTTCTAGAAGTCATAGTATTAAAAGAACCATAAAATTAATTTTGATTACATAAATAAAAATACCATATCAATATATAAGCAATATAAAATTTTTTGAGATATTTTATATTCTCTCTTTAGAACTAAACTTTCAAAGAATGGTTTGCAGTTTATACTTATAGTTCATCTTATTTTTGGATAGGCCTATTTCTGTTGCTTGAAATATGTGTACGGCTTGTGGGTATCGTATTAGGCAACACAAATGCAAAAGTTCTCAAAGCCATAAGAGAAACAAACACCCATTAACACTGCAAGCCCCCAGCACAACAAGACACATGAACAGTGCCATGTCTACTTTCCCTAATTTTACCCAAAGTTTCTTCCTTAGAGGATACACCTAAGTCTTTTCACTCTAGGGCAGTAGTTCTCAACCTGTGGCTTGCAACCCCTTTGGGGATTTGAAGGACCCTTTTCAGAAATCAAATAACCTTTTTTTAAGGGGTCACCTAAGACCATCAAAAAACCACAGATGTTTATATTATGATTGATAACAGTAGCAAAATTAGTATGAATTAGCATGAAAAACAGTTTTATGGTTGGGGTCACAGCAGCAGATGGAACTGGAGTAAAGGCCAAAGCATTGGAAAGGTTGAGCAGCATTGCTCTAGAGTCTGATGCAAATTCTGCCAAGAATTTTCTTCTTCACCCATTTTTCAGTTTTTCTATATCAGCAAACTATCATATTCTGAAAGTTCTCAACCTGTGAGAGCAGGCCAGGACCTGCTGTGAATCCCATGTCTGCCTCTCGTCTACTCCTCTCCTGGCATCTGTATCAGTGCCCCAGTTACAGCTGATGAACAAAGAAGCACAGAGTATGCTCAGTCACGTGTGATTTTCATTATCTAGGCCGGACATTGAGCATATGTAGCAGGAATATATTGTTTGACCATGTTCTTTGAATTTTTGATATTCAATATAATCACTGTCATCTCAATAGTTGTATGTGGGGGAGGGGGGGCGCAGAAGTTTGTGTACTTACACACCAAAGGTCAAAAATTCTGAAAGTGAGAGTGACAAAGGTATGAGGCTAAAAGGTATTAAGAGGAGGCAGTGGAAACCATAGAGCTGAGATAGAGGTAAGAATGGTGCTGGGGAGAAGTCCAAAGTGATCCCCTTCTCTGCTGCAATGCCCCCAATCCATGCTGCAGGTCCTCCTTCAGGGTCTGTGCTGTAGTGGCTATCTCTGGTTGTCAACTTGACTATATTTGCAATGAACTACAATCCAGAATTGGAAGGCTCACCAGTGACCCTAACCTGGAGGCTTGGAAATAGAAGTCTCTGATCTGATCTGGATCTTGGTATGGAGATCTTGATAGCATATCGGCTATGGATTAAAGGTGTGTGATTAAGAAAGAGAGATCTCCGAGCTCAAGATCATCTGGGATTAAAGGTGTGAGATTAAGACAGAGATCCCCGAGCTCAAGATCATCTGAGATTAAAGGTGTGATGGCACACACCTTTAATCTGGGTTACACCTTCTGCTGGAGACTATATAAGGACACTGGAAGAAGGGAGACTGGCACTCGCTCCTTTGCCTGTTCACTGTGTGGGACTGAGTAACTGCTAGATCCTTGGACTGCCATTCACAGCTACTACTGAACCACTGTTGGGAATTGGGCTGCAGACTGTAAGTCATCAATAAATTCCTTTACTCCGTAAGTTCTGTGACTCTAGAGAACCCTAACTAATACAGTGCCTCTTGCTGCATAGGTGATGAGTACTAAACTACTGAAGAAATATACCAAGGCCACCGAGTTCTTCATTATCCCTAAAAGGAATTCATTTCTAGCAGAAGATGGGCCACTGTCCACCAGTTAGCTTCATCCCTGTTGTTAATGCTGTGCTGTGACTAGGGAGAATAACTATTTTAATGGACTGACTAGTAAATAGGTGAGGTCACAGGGAATCATGTCTGAAAGACCCACCACAAGACGAATACAGCTCTCTGCAGTCTTCTGTCATGGTCATTTAGGAAGTAACAGTTCCTAGGGATTTCCTCCTAATGCTCATACCGAAAAGAAAACATTTCTTCTATTTTCCCCCTTGGGCACTTAAGTCATCACATACAAATCAAAGGATAACTAAGACAGAAAAATGTAATACTTCTGGGAAAAGGGTTTCTATTGGGTGATTTTTTAAGTTTTAGACTACCTGCTGTTTTATGTAAAAATTTTAGTAAGTAAAACAACATAATGCATTATTAGTTGTGACTGCTAGTGACTCAAATATAGTGGGATAAAAGCAAATGAGATACAAATACTTAGAAATATGTGCAAAGGTTTCAAAAGAAATGATTTTAAGCAATAGCTTTCACTGACAGCTAGATAAGCAGATACAGAGTTTGACTAGAAGAAAGATTTATTCATGGTTTCTCTGGTTACCATATACAAACAGACTCACCCACTTGTATTTATATGTGTGTGCTAACACAAAATACATATACACATATGTAATAACAAAAAACAGGGAAAAGAGACTATATTTCTGAGAGTTGAGGTGTGGGTGCATGAAGGAGTTGGAGGGAAGGGACTTGGGAAAAGGGAGAGAAGTGATATAATTACATACTTTATTTTTGAAAAGACTAATCTGGTTAAACCAAAGAGCTTGGCATTAACCAGTACTGAAATGTTGACAGGCAAGTCAAATTGCAGCTTACAGTCTCACCCTCTTCCCAAACAATAAAAAGAGAGCTAAGTTACAGTCTGTTGAGAAAGATTTTAGCACCCCATTCTACAAATGTGAATGATCCTCTAGCCTTCCCCCCCCCCCATCTGACTTTCTCAACCTTACAAGGGCATGCACGCACACACACACACACACACACACACACACACACACACACACACACACACACACACCCTAACCCTCTACCTCTTCTCTAGGCCTACTAGCAACACCTCTGTCAATACTTAATCTTGCTGTTGGCACCATCGGCTAAAGAGGCTGTTGACCTTTATTCTAACATGTCCTTTCCTGGGTTAATTACTTTTGTATACTTGGTGTATCCTATGACATTTAATCACTACAAGGCTACTCAGTAAACAGAACTGAATGGAACTAACTATAATTCAGCATCAAGCTAAATGGTGCAGTGATAGCAGCATGCTAGGAATGGCCTAGAAGAAAATACTCTTGCAATATGGAAAAATAAAACAAATACTATTTGATAATTGATCATGTTACTAAAAAGAACACTAGCCCAGGAGTACACTTTTGCTAATAAAGACTAAAATGGTTCAATGGACACCCTTCACTTTGTAGTGCAAGTACAATGCTGTGTTGGCTATGCAACCCAGATGTGACTTGGGTTTTCTAGTCTCTCTTTTCATGCATGCAGATATGTGTATAAACATCTCATCACAAAGCAGCCTTCGGCTAACAGGATCAATGTCCACTGCTCTGGCATGTAGTTTGTTGTACCTTGGAGCAATAATCTGTTTCAGAAAATTCTAGGCTAGAGCATTCAAGAGCATCTCCAAGAACAAAGGGCAAATCAAATGTCACCTCACAGACATTTGGGCCCCTGATGAAAGTTTTCCAAAACAGGTACTCACTGACTTCTTCACACTGGAAACAGACAGTAGGATGGAGAGGGAATTAGTTGCTACAGCATAGGGACAAATTCACTGCAGAGCTTCAGTTTAGCCAGTAATGGGAAAAGATTTGATCAAACAGGCACACACAGAAAGGCCAGCAACCTTAAGCTGAATGTTGGCTATGTGCCAGATACTTGGGGCACCAGCTTTGTTTGTATAGCAGAGAATCTCAAGGAAAAAAAAAGCAAAGAATGCAATAAGCATGTGCTCTAGTATGTGACTTCTGGTTTCAGTCTCAGGTCTAGCATTTATCAATTATGTGATTCTGGGTCATGAAACCCTTTTAGGTTTCTACTTTCAAAGCTGCCCAACAGAAATTGGATTTATTCTCTACAAAGTCTGCAGGCTACAGTCCACATATGCCTATGTTTCAATATAATTCCTATGTTAACATCTAAACCCCAATGTGTTTGTACCTGGAGGCAGGGCCTCTAAAAGGGATTAAGTCAAGAGTAGAGCCTGAAGAGTTGACTGAGTAAGCTTATGGAAGGACAGCTAGAGCAAGCACCTGCTCCTCCCACTTATTCCAAGCACAGCCAGGAAAAGGTCCTTAGTACAGACTCTTAATAGGAGGTACCTTGACCATGACTTCTGAGCCTCCTGAACTGTCAGAGATATAGTTCTACTGTTTAAACTATCCAGTTTATGGAATGGACTAAGGCAGCCAATGATATAACTACATGAAGAGGCGGGTATGCTGTCCTTTCTCCTCTGCTTACTTCTGGAACTTGTCCTGAAAGGAACAGGCCACAAGTCTTGGCCAAGAACTCACTCTGGCAGCTGGAAGCCAACAGACTTACCATGAAGTATGAAAATATAAAGATAACGAGGAATGAGCCTCTTTACTTCCTTCCCCAGATGAGAATATCTGAAGGATGGTTACAACTCTGTGCCTGTAGCTACATACTTAGCTTAGTGCTTCTTTCAGAAGTTCTCCCTTCTCCCCAATCTGGAAAATTCATGTTAATTGTGTCTCTAGAACAACCCTGACTCATGGTAACAGGAATGTGCCATACACCTGGCATGTCCAACTTCTTGAAATTTGACAAATGATTGTAACAAGAACTCAAGTACAAGGTAGCGGCGACACTACCTTGCTAAGTATTAGTGAAGCCCACAGGTTGCTACTGAGCCCTTTTCTGTGGCAGGCACTCTGCTGGGCCCAAGACAACAGGAAAAAGAACAGGCAAAGGACCTTAATTAGAGGACATAACCTAAATGATCAATAAAGTAAATTAAAAACAGAGGCCACCCTCTGTTTATCCGGTGCACATGGAGGGAAGAATAGGGAGAGGAGAATTAGAGGTCAGGATGGAAAAGAGTGGTGACACCTGGGTTTTATTCTACATGTCACTCATAGGCAGTGAAGATACTCTGATCTTAAAAACAAGTTTAAGATCTTGGAAAAGATTTAAATTCTCAATCATTTTTATCTGCTTTCTCAGTTACTAGAGTAAGAATTTTGAAAGTCATATGAACAGAAAATATCTTCATATCTATCTTTTGCAATTAAGAATAAGAATAATTATATATGTACAATATAAATTTTGTATGCATTAATTCATGTTAAGTTAAATTTGGAAAACTTGGAATGAGATCATGAAAGATGTGGTTTTAGTGGCTGGAAGGAGGCTTCAATCAGCAACTACTACAGCTGGAACACAGAGCAAGAATGATGAGGAGATGGATCAGAAAAATATGTCAGAGTTGTAGCTAAATGGCTACAGAAGTATGTATGTAACACAAAACTGGAAACACGTTGGTCAATAATGTTAGCTTCATCCATCTTAATAAATAGAGGAGGAGTCTGAAGTACCTCATGAGAATACTCTTAGCCTCAAAGAGCTGATAGTGCCATAGAATTCATGTAACAAACAGCATCCTTACAAGTATGAAAAATTCAGCACAAATGCTTACAACTACACTGATAAAATCAAGCAGAATGAATTTTCACAAAGTGGCGTGTATACTAAGTAAGATGCTAATCTATAAATACTCATCTTGCATGTGCACATGTATACTAACACACATGCTCACACACATGCAAAATTTGAAAAAAAGTGAGAAAAGGCTGTTTTGTTTTTGTTTTTTTGTTTAGACAATAGAAAAATGATGGTAAGAGCATAGTACAACAGTAAGAAACAGTGTTCTCAGGCTTCTGAAGGGGTAAGGTTATCCATTCAACGATAAGGTAAGGCACTCTACTCTAATGCTGAGCAGTTGCAGTACTAAACCCTGGAATATGACTATGTTAGCATATGAAGCAGCTGGGCCAAGTTTTAGAGGTCTAGAATGAAAAAATGTTTTCTTTTGTTTAGGATCAGATCATTGTGCAAGTAAGACAAACCAGTAAGGAATAAGCAATCTGAGTTCTCTGTACTGGCTCTTAGCCATTGGAGTGCATAATCTCTTAAGAGAGTAGGAGGGAACAAGGAGGGAGGGAGGGAGGGAGGCAGGGAGGCAGGGAAATGGGGTTTGTTGTGGTGGGGATGACACCCTGGCCCTATCCCAGAGCAATTATATTTCCAAAACTCCTGGGTGATTCTATAGTTGACAACCTCTGACCTAAGGCAGAGTAAGCTAATGGCAGCCCACTGCTGATTGCTATCAATTAGAATGCCTAATCAACTGGAACTGCATACACATTGGCATGAGCTCACCTTAGGGACCTCTGCAAGAACACAATTAGCTCAGGGAGATCCTAGACTTTCTCACCCTGCAGCCACTCCTGCCATAATGAACAGCAGATAAGAAATTGCAAATTCCAAAGCCATAGTTCAGAGCTTCGAGGAAGAAAAACGTCAACCACAACCCTGTCCTGAGATAAAGTGAGGCACTCTTCTTAACCCATTTCTGAATGCCTGAATGGAAAGTTCCTATTACATTGTGTCACTCTACAATGCTAACGAGATATATTTTGAATGTGATAATTAAAACAATAATCTGAATGAAGTGGGCATTATGAGATAATTGGTCATTCTCAGAATTTAAGCAAACTGTGGTAAAAAGCCAAGGACACTTATCATCAAGGTCAATTACAGTAATTGCTTATCTGAATTACATTATTGCTATTGTAAATCCTTATGGGGGGAGAAGAAAGAAAGAAAGAAAAACACATACTAGACTGGAATGACCTAGAAAGCGTAGTTCTTACTGCTCAACTACTGGTCATTTAGGAATTCTGACAATTTTTCTAAGCCTTCATTCACATTCAATGCATGTAAATACAGGATTCCTTGGCTGAAATGTTGAAATGCACAGTAACACAGAAAAATGAAGTCCATGGTGATCCAGAGAGGAGCTGACTACATCCTTGTTCTTTGGCCCCCAGTATGTTGAAAGGTTGTGGTACCATCAAGAGATGAGGTTTAGTGCAAGGTAATTAGGCAACAGAGAGAAGGCTGCTTTTAAAAGGGATGACTTATACTTTGTGCAGCCCTTGAATCCCTCTGGTTTCCTACTTCACCACATGTATGTTCGTGCCATTGTCATGTCATACAAGGCTCCACCAAAGGATGGCAAATAGATCCACTCTACTTAAGGCTGACCTCTAAAACTGTAAACCAATTAAATCTTTTTAATAAAAATACCCAGCTTCAGGTATTTTATGACAACAGAAAACAAAGAAAAACAACTCATTATTATGTCTCAGCCTCTAAAACTGTAAGCCTAAGAAACTGTTTTCTTAATACCTAGTCTTGATGGGTCATAGTGGTGTATGCCTTTTAATCCCAGCAGCACTCTGTAGGCAAAGGCAAGCAGAGCTTTGTGAGTTGGAGGCCAGCCTAGTCTACATAGTGAGTCCCAGGACAGCCAGGGCTACACAGAGAAAGTTTGTCTCAGAACCAAAAACCAAACCCTAGTCTTCAATATTTATAACAACAGAAAACAAAGTAATAAAACCCATTATTGTATCAGTTACGCTCATTTCTCATTAGTACTCAAAAGAATTCATGACTGCCTTTTGTCAAAAGCGAGTCTCTCAAGGAGGCTCGATTACAGCGTGTAAGAAGATTATTTTTGTTTTCCACATGCCACTTTAGCTTGTCTAGATTAACATTTAGGCTCAAGTACCAAGTGCCAACCAGAAAATAATCTGGAAAAGCTTTGAAGACTAGAGAGGGGAAACAGAATCTTTGACCTTCCTTCAGTTAATTGGAATGTGTTTGGCAATCGAAGAGTGTTAAGACTTTAAAATTGTTATTAAACATCAAGACTTTGATGTTTTATATGGTATTCTTCCCCGCTATACTAATGAAGTTAATTAGTGGGGAAGAATGCTGCATAAAACATCAAAGTCTTGATGTTCGGTGTCGACATCAGTCCACTAAACAGTAATAAAAAATTAATTCTGTAAAATGCATTACCTTAAAAAGGCCACTTCTGCTTACAAGCTCAAACTATACAATAGAGGTGTTTTCAAAATAATCCAAAGATACTATTCACACAGCAGTTCAATTGTTCTGCAACAAAACATAGCATTTAATGTAGTGTAATTAAGTGCCCAAAATGTCACATTGAGCAAAAGGACTGAGACATCTCACTATAGTTATGTAGATGGCTGTATGTCACCACTGCAGTGGGATAAAAGAAAGTGCAAAATACAAAGCAAATAGCCATAAGAAGGAAACACTGGAAGGGATCTAAATTACTTTAAGTAGCATGTTTAGTTTTAGCAGAAGAAAAAAAAAAAAATCAGATAAGTTATAAAACAAGAACCCCAAGTAAGAGGTCTTCTCAAGCTCCAAATGTACAGTTCTGACCTTTCCTTTGATAGACAGTGTAAAGAGATCTCTCCCCACCTCAAAAAAAAAGGGAATGTAGATCAATAGTAGTACGTTTGCCTAGCATATGCAACAGGAGAGGAGTAAGAAGAAGGGAGTTTGTGGTGCAGACTTTCAGCAGTTTCCTAAATCAGCATCTGTATTGTAACCAAACTGTTTGGTTATTTTTTTATTATTCATTGAAAATTTTAAAAGCATCCATGAACCCTCTCATTTTATAGAGAAGGAAAAAAAAAGTTCCTGAAATAAGGCAATTCATCTATGACTACAAATAAATGGCTGAAAACAGAAGACAATTCTTTAATTTTAAGGATTTGGTTACATTATAAAAGTTGAAGGAAAAGATGCCTAGCTACTATGTTAGAAAAAAAAAAAAATCAACAAATACTTAGCAGTAGGGTATCAGAAAAAGGGTACAAAGATGAGATGGAGCAGGACGGGGAGGGGGATGCTCAGGTGGCTCGCTAACAAAGCTAGATTTAAATCTGAGTCCAAAAAAAAAAAAAAGAAGAAATATTTTAATTAGAATATACTAATTATACATAATTAGTTTTACTGGAACATTCCCATATATGTACGTAAATTTTTATCATATTCATCCTCCCCTTTATTCCCTGTTCTGTGTCTTCTCCTAATCCCTTTCTTCTGCTTAACTGAACTCCCACCCACAATAATTCATGTCTTATTTTGGATTTTGTTTTGTAACCCAGCTTCGTTACAGTGATTTATAGGAGCATGGGTAGGAGTTTGTTTACAAGACTATCTTAAGCCAAAAACTCTTAATATACATGAAATGAAAGCCTGTACTTTCTATAGCTTATGAAAAAATGCAAAACGTATGGAACTGCTAACAAAGAGAGGTGAGAAAAAAATTGAAAAGTCAAGTTCTAATTTCCTCTTGGAGACTTTTTTTTTTTTTTAATTTTATTTTTTAAATCATGAGAGGCAGGAAGAGAAGCATTGGCATTAACAGGGCCAACCACAGATGACTGCACAGGATGCAGACTGCATAACTCAGAAAGTACCATAGGCATTGCCAACTGTTCATGGCAATAGCAAACCAGTCCACGAAGGCACAGAGTCCACAGGCAAGCTCCCTGCATCACCTACAGTAGGAACCAACTGCTTCAGAAGGAATGAAAACTGCAGAGTCTACAAATAGCCTAGCCGACAGAGGTGGTTTGCTATAGGTTGAACTTTTCACAGGATCCCTTCCGAGGGGTCCTAGGAAGTGAAAGTGAGCTGCATGATAGCTGATACTCCTTGACTGTTTTACCATTACTATACACATGCAGCACCTGGCTCAGCACTAAGTGACTACTATAAAAGTTTTAAACATGCATCATTTGTGGTTTATTACTGTAAGTTAGCACCATACAGCAAATGGTACATTACTAAAACAAAACTGACAGATTAACCTCTCTTGCACTGTGACCAGCAAGATCCTACATCCACGTAAGTTTCATTCATAAACATCAAGAATCGGAACTGTATGTCATTTTTTTGATGAATGCAATTTAACCCACTACAGAAGCCAACATTATATACGTAATAAGCTCAAGGCTTTGGTAATCATTTATTAAGCATGTGTTCTTGACAACAAAGAACTATAACTTGAAAAATGTTCTCATTTACAAATGTACTTCTCATAAGAGTGGCATATGTCCCATGTCTCAGCAACTACCTCTATGGACTCCTTTGCACACAGGTACCAGCTTCAGATTCATGGTGGAGGGGGTTAGGTCAGAATTTATGTAGAAGTCCTGCCATTTCCTCTCATTCTTTTTTGAAATCCTGCCACATATCTTTCTGCTTTGGAGGAACTGACAGAATTCAACTTGTATTAGTTCTTCAAAGAAATAAAATTTATATTCAAAAGTTAGAGGTGAAACTATCCAAAACATTCTGATCCCTGGATGGAGGAAGAGTGCGGCACACAGACACATCACAAATAATTAACCAACGAAAGAAACAAACACACACAAATAGCTTGAGAATGAGTGAGTAGGCTGAGGATGGAGAATGCCTAAATGAGCAATTTCTTTAAAAAAAAATAACAAGATTGGTATTTAAGTTCTAATTACAGCCAATTTCTGAACTCAAAACTGTTTCAATCATAAGATTATCTTTGATTTGACAGAATTTTTAGGTAGTAAACAAACAAAACATTTTTAATTCAATTTTAGGTAGCTAAAAAACAAAACAAAATCCCAGCACTTGGGAGGCAGAGGCAGGTGGATTTCTTAGTTTGAGGCTGGCCTGGTCTACAAAGTGCGTTCCAGGACAGCCGGGGCTACACAGAGAAACCCTGTCTCGGAAAAAGAAAAAAGAAAAAAAAAAAAAAAAAAAAAAAACATGTTCTCTTACATCCCAATGTTCTGGCAAGCAATTAGGTGTAATAACTGACATTCAGACATATGACCTTCTGTTCAATTTAAATGAGTTATCTTCAGATATTCTGTGATGACTGATTTAAGTACTGCATAATAAAATCCATCTTTCATTTTGCTTTGGTTCAGGAAAGGCTTAAAAATCCCTCTCCAACAGTATTCTGGCAAACACTCTTAAATTATGTAATTCACCAGGTTCAACTGTGCTGCTACAATCACTTTCAAAGAAGATAGTTATAATACATTATCATTACAGCTATACAATCCATGCTGAATGCTCCTTGGCTGAATTCCTAACATTTTAATGCTGAAATTGATCTGTTTTAAAAACATCATGTGAAGGGTTTTTAAATACCATACAGGCCCAAGCTCTTTATTTTAAATGCCTTAGAAATGAGCTTGTATAAACAGAGAGAACAAACTTTGTTCTCTAATCTAGCATTAAGCATATTTTAAAGAACAACAGGCATGTTTCCAAACAAACTACTGTGGTATACAAATTACTCAGCATGAATGAAAGTAACAATGCTTCTTGTATAAGTTTAACAACCAGAGAAAGCTGACGTTTCAGGAAAGTTGTCTTGGAAACAATATTCTTTGTGTTATCTCAAACATGAGAGGTGCATGGTTGTGAAGCAGTCAAGTGCTGGCCCTGCCAATATTCCAATATGATAGGAAACGGGGACATGAGCACTGCGACTGTGTGAGGCATCCACACAGACATAGAGCACCATACGCACACACACTGGACTCTAAGCTAGTTCCCACTCGGTCAGGTATTCCTGCCTCCGGGATCACTGTGGGCTGTGGGCTATGGGCTGCCATGGCATCCATGACCGCTGACATTTACCTAGAGTCCACGGCTGGCAGTGCCTTGACAGACCACGCACTTTCATCAGTAATCCAATAACAAACCTAAGGCCAACAGAGTTTCATCCACACTACTAACAAAATAAGCCTTAGCTGCCTGCTAAGGGGGTAACAAAAAGATACATGGGGACACTTGCCATTTGAGATGAAGACAGTCTAGACTGCTCAGTGTTATATGAGCAAATATAACCAATGTAGCTTAGCATAACCTGGATAAAATCTCTCACTCACACTCTCAGCTAACTGGAAGACTGCTGAGATTTTCCAGTGCTAAGTTTTAGAAAGAAACTTTACATAACTCAAACTGACATGGCCATTTAACTTGGTGAATGCATTACTGGAATGTATGCCCCTTTCTCTTTGTCAATCATCCATACTAGGAACAGGCAAAAAGATACAACTACTATAAACTTATTACTGTTTTCCCATGTTATTATCACACACAGCCTGTTGCATAAAACTTAATTATTTGAATATTAGTATTATTATATTAGTGGTTAAGCAAGTAAAACTAGTAAGATTAAGTGGCTGATTAAGATGATAAAAGCTAACCAGGGATGAAATGAGTTTTAGAATAAGGGGTTTCCAATTCTGGATCCTAGATGATTTTCACTAATATCTGAACAAAAATACAATAGAATGACAATGCCCATCAAATTATATACATTTTTTACCTATTCATGGACAAAGCACAAGATTTTTTACAAAGCTATATACTAGTATAACTTACAAAATTTAGAAAAACTGTCTGCGGCTTCTGTTTTCCATCTCCACTTGTAGCAGATCCTCTGCCACAGGACTCCATACCCAAATAGTGCTGGGAGGGAATGAGCCTCCCAAGAGTGCAGACAGGACTGTGAGTGCAGGTAGGATCACCACAGCTGCTCAGAGGAATCATCCCAGAACCCTCATACACAGGGATCAAGGGGCTCCCTGGGACAGGAGTCTTCCAATCCTCTTCTGAGCCCAGAGCTAATCCTGTGCCACAGAGCCACATATACAAATACTGCCAGAAGAGTTGGTCTGGCAAGAGTGCCTACACACTAGTAAAAACAGGTAAGACTACCACTTCTCTTCAAATTCATGGCCTAAGAGGGATACTCACAGAGCCATCAGGACATAGAAATCAAGGATCAGATGGGGAATGGATCCATCTGGTCTCTGTCTGCACCCCTGAGCTAACCCTGTACCAAAGCTCTCCATACCCAAATTCCTCCCAGAGAAAACTGGTCTTCCAGGAGTACTGACACACAAGCTTCCAGGAGGAACAAGCCAAAGTCAGAGGCAGCAAGACCAGCTAAAACCAGAGATAGCCAGATGGCGAAAGGCAAGTGCAAGAACATAAGCAACAGAAACCAAGACTGCTTGGCATCATCAGAACCCAGTTCTCCCACCACAGTGAACCCTGGTTATCCCAACACACCAGAAGAGCAAGATGCTGATTTAAAAATCACATGTCATGATGATGATAGAAGTGTTTAAAAAGGACATAAATAACTCCCTTAAAGAAATACAGGAAAACAGGTAGACCTTAAAGAGGAAACACAAAAGAATTACAGGAAAACACAACCAAACAGGTGAAGGGCGTGAACAAAACTATCCAGGATCTAAAAATGAAAATGGAAACAATAAAGAAATCACAAAGGGAGACAACCCTGGAGTTAGAAAACCTAGGAAAGAGACCAGGAG
Organism: Mus minutoides; assembly: GCA_902729485.2. Classification (NCBI taxonomy): domain Eukaryota; kingdom Metazoa; phylum Chordata; class Mammalia; order Rodentia; family Muridae; genus Mus; species Mus minutoides. The sequence continues at coordinate 431,918 of LR750209.1, read as the reverse complement.
TAATAGATCCAAGCATCACCAAAGAAGAGAACCTCAGGTGCAGAAGATACCATAGAAAACATTGTCACAACAGTCAAAGAAAATGTAAAATGCAAAAAACCCCTAACCCAAAACATCTAGGAAATCCAGGACAAAAATGAGAAGACCAAACCTAAAGATAATAGGTATAGAAGAGAGTGAAGATTCCCAACTTAAAGGGCCAGTAAATATCTTCAACAAAATTATAGAAGAAAATTTCTCAAACCTAAAGAAAGAGATGCCCATGAACATACAAGAAGCCTACAGAACTCCAAATAGACTGGACCAAAAAAGAAATTCCTCCCATCACATAATAATCAAAACAAAAACACTAAAGAAAGAAAGAATATTAAAAGCAGTAAGGGGAAAATGTCAAGTAATATGTGAAAGCAGACCTATTAGAATTACACCATACTTCTCACCAGAGACTATAAAAGCTAAAAAAAGATCATGGGCAGATCTCATACAGACCCTAAGAGAACACAAATCCCAACCCCAGAGTACTACAGCCAGCAAAACTCTCAATTACCATGGAGAAACCAAGATATTCTATGACAAAAACAAATTTACACAGTATCTTTCCACAAATCCAGCCCTACAAAGGATAATAGATAGAAAATGCCAACACAAGAAGGGAAACTATACCTAGAAAAAGCAAGAAAGTAGTCTTTCAACAAACCCAAAAGAAGGTAGCCAAACAAACATAAAAATAACATCAATAACAGGGAGCAACCATCACTATTCCTTAATATCTCTTAACATCAATGGACTCAATTCCCCTATAAAAAAGACATGAGTAAGAGTAGATATGTAAATAGGACTCAGCATTTTGCTGCATACAGGAAATGCACTTCAGTGTCAAAGACAAACATTGCCTCAGAGGAAAGGGCTGGAAAACAATTTTCCAAGAAAATGGTCCCAAGAAACAAGCAGGAGTAGCCAATCTAATATTGGATAATCGACTTTCAACCAAAAGTCATCAAAAAAAGATAAGAACGGACACTTCATACATCAAAGGAAATAAATCTATCAAGAACTTTCAATTCTGAACATCTATGTGCCAAATGCAAGGGCGCCCAGAATTCTCAACTGAGGAATACTGAATGGCTGAAAAGCACCCAAAGAAATGTCCAACATCCTTAGTTATCAGGTAAATACAAATCAAAACAACCCTGAGATCCCACCTTACACCAGTTAAAATGGCTAAGATCAAAAAGTCAGGTGCCAAGCCGGGCATGGTGGTGCACACCTTTAATCCCAGTACTCGGGAGGCGGAGACAGGCGGATCTCTGAGTTTGAGGCCACCCTGGTCTACAAAGTGAGTTCCAGGACAGCCAGGGATATACAGAGAAACCCTGTCTCGAAAAACCAAAAAGTCAGGTCAGCAGATGCTGGCAAGGATGTGTAGAAAGAGGAACACTCCTCCATTGCTGATGGAATTACAAGCTGGTACAACCACTCTGGAAATCAGTTTAGCAGTTCCTCAGAAAATTGGACATAGTACTACCTGAGGACTCAGCTATACCACTTCTGGACATATACCCAAAAGATGCTCCAACATGTAATAAGGACTCTTGCTCCATTATGTTCATAACATCCATATTTATAATAGTCAGAAGCTGGAAGCAACCCAGATGTCCCTCAACAGAGGAATGGACACAGAAAATGTGGTACATTTACACAATGGAGTACTACTCAGCTATTAAAAACAATGAATTTATGAAATTCTTAGACCAATAGATCTATCTGGAGGATATCATCCTGAGTGAGGTAACCCAATCATAAAAGAACACACATGGTATGCACTCAGTGATAAGTGGATATTAACCCAAAAGCTCAGAATACCCAAGATACAATTCAGAAACCACATGAAGTTCATGAAGGAAGACCATAGTGTGGATACTTAGGTCCTTCTTAGAAGGGATAACAAAATACCCATGCAAGGAGTTATACAGACAAAGTGTGGAGCAGAAACTAAAGAAAAGATGATCCAGAGACTGCCCCTCCTGGGGATCCATCCCATATATAGTCATCAAACCCAGATACTGTTGTGAATGCCAACAAGTGCTTGCTGACAGGAGCCTGATATATCTGTCTCCTAAGAGGCTCTATCAGTGCTTGACAAATACAGAGGTGGATGCTCTCAACCAACCATTGGACTGAGCACAGGGTCCCCAATGGAGGAACTAGAGAAAGGACCCAAGGAGCTGAAGGAGTTTGCAGTCCCCATAGGAAGAACAACAATATGAACCAACCAGTACTCCCAGAGCTCCCAGGAACTAAACCACTAACCAATGAGTACACATGGAGGGACCCATGGCTCCAGCCACATATGTAGCATAGGATGGCTTTGTTGGTCATCAATGGGAATATGGCCCTTGGTCCTGTGAAGGCTCTATGCTCCAGTGTAGGGGAATGCCAGGGTCAGGAAGCGGGAGTGGGAAGAGGAAAGGGGATAACATTTGAAATGTAAATAAAGAAAATATCTTATAAAAAAAGAAAAAAAAGAGAGAAAAGAAAAACTGCCTTTTTGTCTAATTTCTAAATTACGCTAATGGTATTCTAGAATTATATAATCTAGGTACATATCCCGGTTGTAAAACTACCATTTCTCTAAAGAGTCATGAACTGCCTGGTGTTTTAAAAATAATTCTTGGTATTGAAAATGTACAATTTTGTAATTTAGAAGAACTCAGGAGGTAGAGGTACCAAAACATGGCAGGTCAAACATCATGGCAGCTCCATCACTGGCTCTCTCTATATCAGAAAAATAACTCCGCGTGTATGGTCAACTGAATTTTGTATTCTGTTTTCATTTACATTTTCCTTTGAGCACCTTTTATATAAAATTACATCATATGGTTATTAATTCATGCAAAAAAAGAATGATAAGCCTTGAACACTTGAAGGAAAAAGAACAAGCATGCAAAACAAAAAAATTAGCCTGGAAGACAGAGGAGTTAAGTCAGTGATCTACATCAAAAGCTGACACTTTTTCTGTAAAACCTGACAATATTACATTTAAAGCTTCGCAGTCCATATCATACTCAATGCATTTTCCTTCCTGTACCTATACAAAAGCTTTAAGAGTGTAAATTCACTTTCCCTTTACAGGCCACACAAAAGCAGTAGCAGTAGATTTGGTCTGAGGCCACCATTTGCTTCTCCCTTGTCTAAACGACCGAAAGAGTATCATGGATGTTTATACTTTTTAAATGATTTAGACTCAATCACCAGAGTGGCTCTATCAAGTTCCCAGCACTTCCTACATCTCAGGGCATGCTCTGCAGACCCTAAACAGGTAAGATGCTGGCTGTACTGAGTATGGTGTCACCCAACTCCACTTTGACATACTACATATTCCGAGATTTAAATGCACGAGGAAGGTCCGAAGTTGTTGTCCAACGACCTCATTTATCAGACAACCAACTGCTCATGGCTTAACTTACAGAGAAGATCCTAAAGGGAAACTCCTGACTAAATGGTTTGGAGCAGCTGCCTGAACTTTCCTCCTTACTGTCTCTATTTTTAAAAAGGGCAACAAATATGCACCGCAGCAGATACCTGTCCGCAGTGCAGTACAGAGGTGAGAAAGGCTGACGTGAACAAGAGGTTTGTTCTGTTTGCCTCTTTAATGGAATACAACAAATGAGAAAATCCTACAGCAAGACTTGGAGAATGCAAACTAGGAAAGCCTTAAAGATCACATGTACTTGAATTTTTATAAGTATGCTTGGTACTTGTGAGGGGCTAGTATATACTGCAGCAAGGTCTGAAGTTGCAAGTCATAATTTAAAGTTAGTATCTTAAGTTAATTCAGGCCAGGTTCAATTTGCTATGAAGTGAAAGAAAAAAATTATATCACTAAATACCAGCATCTATGTAGTGTTAAAAGTTAATGTTCACTTACAATGGCCACTTTAATGTAGTTATCAGATCTCTAATTCTCAAGAGAACACATAAAACTAAGGAAGGTTAGTTATCTCCTCACAGGAGTGCTATCATTCTGGGGAGGGCAGTGGTAGACTTTCACCCCTACTTTAGCGTGCAGGGCTATCTGCTCTATGATAAAAGCAGTACACTCACCACTGACTTGACAGATGATGACTTCCTTATACCACAGTGGTTAAGTACATGAAATTATTCTAGTTCCTCAATACATAACTGCCTCCAGGCTAAATCTTTGTCTTTAGCTGTTACACGAAGCCTAGTACACTAGTTCAGTGTTAAATACTAGGTTAAAATGGGAGACAGGTCTTATCCAAGGCCCTGCAACCAGTAAGAGGAAAAATAGTGTTGTAAATATCTCACTCATGACTGTAATCGAATTTTTCTGATGAGTACAAGACACCGGGTGAATTCCATGGGTTCTGACTGAAGCCTGTGCAATTCTTCTGTTTCTAATACATTGGGTTCATCACAAAGTGAGAATCAGGAGACAAAGGCACTAAATAGCAAAAGAGAGAGTTTATACATATAAATTAAAGAGCATCATCTGTGGACCTCAGTGCCATTGGGATTTTATGTTTCTCCATATACTTCCTTTTGGCCTTGCTTCATACATTTCATAATATAGTTCATACACTTATTTTCTGTAACAGAAATGTAAATAAAGAAAATATCTTATAAAAAAAGAAAAAAGAAAAGAAAAACTATGAACCATCTACTTATGTGATATTCATTCTCATATATAATCTAACATTCAAAAGAGAAAAAAAATACAGCAAAGACACTGATGAGGTATCAAGAGTTGGGTGATGGATTAAACCCCCTAGACACCTCAGTTCTGATTCACAAGCAAAGCACAGCATACATGGTTTGATGGCATGCATATTGTAGAGGTAATGATGGGCAAACAAAATTTTCAAGGAGAGCTATGATGATGTCACATCTTGATAGTATCAGTCTCAACTTTGTTTTCAGAAAAGAAACCAATTAAAGTTATCTCAATTATATCAAAATACAGAAGTGTCTTCTTAAAAGTTTAATGAAGAAACAATTATATTAATTGTTGGTATAAAAATTACCAATTTGGAGACAATAGAAAGAAGCCCTACTACAAAGCATAAGGCCTGCAGATCCGTGGTCTCACAGTAGCAGTTTTTCTACTACTGATGCATGTACAAAAGAATAGAAAATCATCAAGATGTCATAAATTGATTCATGTTAAGGACTTTAGCTTTTAGCAGAATTAGCCAGAATACTGACTAGAACATGTGATATTTACTGAGAAGTGACTATGGTGCTAGTTACTCTGGCAAGGCATTTTGTATCATTAAAGAAACAGAAACGTAAGATGCTTAGCAATTTGCTAAGTATCTAAGTAATCTATAAACTTCTAGTTTATAGATTATAAAAGACCTTGTATAACCACTTTCTACTCTGTCTAATGTTTTCTATTATACCACGGTTAGTTTGTGAATGTAACTTGTTTTCACATAGATTTAGAGGAAAGCAAGAGGAGATAACACAGGAGGTAAACTGAAGTAGAGTATGTATGTCTGAAGTAGCTCTCATTAATTCCAAACGGCCACATTGACAAGAGTAATATTTATCTTAAGCCAAAAAACAGGGCTTTTGCATAATGTTTTACTACCGAATACTAAACTAACAAATTGCAATAGGCTTCATCATCTAATCCAGCCCTGAGTCTAGGCTCATAAGAACTAACTCCTCAGAGAACTGTGAACATGCACGGTCTGAAACAGTGATGGCAGACACTCTCCATCTCAGTCTAGTGTTCTTCCCTTCAACTTTGGGTTGGCTTCTGTCATCATATATTTTATTAAAAATAAGCAAAATCAATCAGATTATAGTCAGTGGTAATAAAGGCAGTAATTCATTTATTTTTTTTTTGGTAAAATAGTGAAGAATCCCACTAATTGAAGCTGCATCTAAAATGATTATCAGTGGGAATTAACAGACTATCAAATTAGAAGAAAAAATAGCAATCCCGCTATTTCCATTTAACCAAGGCAGTCTAGCTTTAAGAATCTTGCATTATGATTGCTATCCAGATAGATCAAAGTGGTTGGTGTAGGATTCTATCATCTCTCACATCACTTAAGAGCCTATATAATTGACCTGAAATTTTTGGTTAAAAGAGATGCAAAAGCAGTAATAAAAGTGGCACTAATAGTGCTTAATGAATGAAAACAGAATCTTAACAGAGATTAGGGCCCCGGTTACAAAGAGTTCAGGTCCAGAGATGGCTTAGTGTACACTGCTCCGGCAAAGAACCGAATCAAAATTTGATTCCCAGTAAGCCCAGCTCCAAGGGATTTGATATCTTTAGCCTCCAGTCACATGAACTCAAGGGCATGCTCTGTCTGGCTCTCTCTCCCATGCCTGTGCATGCAGGCGCGCGCGCACACGCACAGAAAGAACTTTTAAGGGGTTGTAGAAATGGCTCAGTGGTTAAGAATATTGGCTGCTCTTCCAAAGGACCCAGGATCTGTTCCCAGGAACTGAACGTGGTGATAACCATCTTTAACTGCAATTGCAGAGAGTTAAGATGCTCTGATATTCTCCTCTGGCTTCCAAGGGCACCAGGCATATATGTGATACTCAGGCAAAGCATCTATACATTAAGATAAAATTTGAAAGAAAAAAGAAAAACGTTAAGAATCTTTTAAGAAAATCTGTTCTCATGTCCTTTTTTTGTTTGTTTGTTTTGTTTTGTTTTTTTTTGGTCTGAAATAAAGTTGGTTAATTCAATAAAAAAATAAATGAGGCCAGCCTGGTCTACAGAGTGAGTTCCAAGACAGCCAGTGCTACACAGAGAAACCCTGTCTCAAAAAAAAAAAAAAATCAATCAATCAATTAATCAATCAATAAACAAAAAAACAAACAAACAAGGACCTCACATATGGTAGGCAAGCATTTTAATATTGAACAATTTTTCCTTTTGCTTTTAGACAAGGCCTTGCTAAGTTGCCCGGGTGCTCTTGAATTCACTCTGTAGTCCAGACAGAGCTTAAACTTGAAATTCTCTTTCTTTAGTCTTTCAAGTAGCTAGGATTATAGGCCTGTAGCATGAGGCCTGGCTAGAGACTTCATTTCTGTCTTAATTCTTTGGTAATGGATGCAGAAACCACTCAAAAGTGTTTGTCAAGCCACAGGTCTCAATTTGATATTTTCAAAGTGTAACTCATCAAATCATTCAGCCTTTAGCTTAATTCCTCAAGGCATTCTCCACAAATTGATACAGTGCTGGATCAAGCATTTCTCTTTGTCTGCCACTCAACTATCTCATCTGTTCTATTCTACATGTACCTAGATATCTTTTTGTAGAGAGACCAGAGGAGGTAGCAGGACAGAAAGGAAGGGCTCTAAAGGAAGACTAGTAACAGCATTTTTCACAAGTAGTTGCTACTTAATCTGTGACTGAAATCTCCATGAGTTAGCAAGAAGAAAATAAGAGCAAAAATGCTGGTAGCACAGCATTTAAGGAAGAGTAGAAAGCTGAACAGATTTTTCCTATGAATAAGTATAGATACTTAAGTTATAAACTATCACTACTAAGTTTAGCTAAAGGCTCTACTCAAAACAGCTCTCCTTGGTTGTCCATGAAATAAAAATGAAACCAAACTATAAAACCCAAATCAGAGAATTCTGTTATTATACAAACATTGCTATTAACCTCCAACAAACTGATAAAGCTACAAGTTAAATGCTGTCAAGATTTTTTCATTAGCATAAATTTTAATTAATCAGATAACAGATTCTAAGCTGCAAAAGAAAGATACATCTGCTGGAAATGAAAAATATAACACAAAACACACAAGGCTGTGTGATGACATTCTAAACTGCTGTAAAGTAAAAATTGTGTTCATTCACTAGTTTGAGAGATTGTCATACATTGAACTATACACAAGATGAGTTTATACATCAGTCACATAGATGAAATACATCACAAGAGAGCAATCAAAAATATAAGAAAGCAGCATCTATTTAGTTTGAATTTTTGTTGATTTGACAAGCATGAAATGGAAGCAGCTCACATAATAGTTAAGTACTTTTCTAAATGGCAGGGTCTCCTAGTGTCTTTAACTTATACAACCTAGTCTACGGTTCATCAGAGATGAGAGTTTAAACTGAGCAGAAAAACAGACAACAGACTCTACCTCACTCTCTTCAATTGCCAAATGTGCTTCATGAAAGGAAGTCTCAAATGTTAACTCATGGTGTTTTAAAGCCTAATGGAATGGAGTTGTGTTCAACATTGGTTTAAGTGGACAATAGGTTAAGGTCTAGAAATTACTTACAATAATGGTAATTGTTATTATCAGATTTTACTTGCCTGTCTCCCAAATAAACATGACAACCATTAAAAATTTCTAGATTTAAAGCCAAACAAAAGGAGCTTAAATTTTTCATTCCTTATGGGATCAATACACTAGACAATTCTCTTTGGCATTTATCCTGATTATTTTAGGGATATATCCTCCAAGTTGTTGAAGGCCAAAGTTTTCTATCAGCAGTGCCCTTTTCACTGGCTGCTGACATTTAAAGCATACTTTCACACATCTTGCAATGTTCTAAGACTATCTAAATTTATTGGAAATCCATTGTTTAAAATATAATATTTATATCACATTACTTATTTTGTTTGTGGGAGTGCATGCATGTAGCGGTCAGAGGCCACCTTCTTTCCTTCCATCATGTAGGTCATGGGGAATGAACTCAGACTGTCAAGTTTGGCTATATAATATTTCCACTTAATCCAGTCCTTCCTCTTAGTATTTTCTGAGCTAGCAAAGTTATGATTTTTACATAAAACAAATTCTCAAAGAAACAAAACGGGTGCCTACTTCGATAACTATAGAAATATGAGCCCCTCTTAATAAAATTCCAACCTTTAACTAAGCATGTAAATTAGGTAAACTAGCATCCAGGTGGGTAGAAAGCAGAGCCATTACAAAACACAAAGGTGTCTTTTACTGGGTGCTTTGGTGGACCTACTTTTTCTAGTGGCCGGTGAGAAGAGGCTGCCCCAAGTTGGGCATGAAGATTCCAAGCCTTACCTAGATTACCCATGAAAAGGGCTTTTCACCTACGGATGAGGCAAGTTTCTAGAAAACAGATCTTTGCTAGAACAGTCCTGGCTCATGTGAGAAGACAAAAACCTCACAATTCAGAAGCTCCAAACTCTGAGCATTTGACCACACTGGAAAATGCAGTTACATTAACCTGCCGTCCTAGCTCTCCTCTCTGCCAAATGCAAATACCACCCTCTGTCCAATATTTTGTTTTCAAAAGTTCTGGCATCTTTGGCACTTCTATTATCATGGAACAGGCTATATCCCTATTGGTTTTATCAATATTATTTTACATTCTGGTTATCCTGTATATGATAGATGGTCTCACTCGTTCTGTAGCTGTGGACACAGCTTCATAGCACAACAATGATAACTAAAGGGAGTACACTCCAAAACAAACTAACAAAATGCTGACCCTCAAAAATGCACAAAACTCCCCCTCTAAACCCACATGTTCCTTTTTTTTTTTTTTTGACATAGACTTGTAATAGAAAAATGAAGCTGGTTGCTACTGAGGTTACCTGGGATAATACTCTGTGAAGGAAGGAGTCATGACTTAGACAAGGATGGAGCATAGCCTTTAGTCTTCCCTGTTGAATCAAAGTCTGCTGTGCCCAAGCACCCTAAATGCTGCAAAAGGCCCCTTCTCTGCACACGCACAACACCAAACTGATTCTTAATGCCTCAAGAGATTCCTACGTTAGCTCAGCCCGAAGAAAAAGGCGCTGCAAATCAATCAGTATTATAGTGCAGGGATGTGTGCTCTTTCCCCAAACAGCCAACCCTGTTGACAGGGATTAGGTGTGTGAGTAGTAAAATAATGAGAAGAGGCAAGAATCTCTTCTGCTCAACAAGCTCTGCTGGGAATGCTCCCTCCCCACACAATTAGAGGAAGGAGGCGCTGCGAAGCTTTATAGCACTAGAGGGACAAGTCCATTTCACAGATAATCTGACATGAAAATAAAAGAGGCACTGTGTAAAACACAGGTAAACCACACTCCTCAGCCACTCACTCATCTCTTGAACGGGTAGTTATTGGCCTTTCCTAGCAGAAGCCACATACACAGAAGATGAAGCCTTTTAAACCAAGATTTAAAATGACAAGAAGCTACAAGGTTCTCCCAGTGTGATCTCTGATTTCATGAGTGGCAAATGATCTTGCTCTGAAACACATAAACGTCACGATCTCAGCAGACAGAGGCTGAATGACCCTGAAACACAAAATCCCCTTACGAATTAAATAAGCACTCAGGTACCTACATTTAATTCTATATCATCAGCACGTTAAGATCCACTTCATAGATTTGTTGTACCAAAATTTAATCCCAGAATAATTTCCCCCACAGCCTCACACATTTCTAGTTTTGTTTCTTTCTGCTGTCAGTCTGCCTGTGGAACACAAGCTAATTTAAATACTCCAAAGAATAAAGAAAACCAATTCACTTTTAAACTATTCATATAGTATACTGATTTATTTTAAAGGAGTAACAATAAGCATGTGCTAAGTGAGTGCATATACTTTGCCCCTTGGTTGTTACAGCAAGCATCCCTCCTCTGCTTCCTCATTACACCCTGACACATGCACAGAAGTGGACAGGCCCCAACATGTCAGCCAGCCTCCCACCCTTCAGAAACCAGGTTCAAACAGTATGTAAAGAGCTTCCTTGAGTCACTCTTTACAAGGATGTTATTTTAGCTTTAAGAGCAAAGCAAGTATGAATACTTGCTTAAGTAGTGGGAAAAGAGGAGGAGTATCAGGAAAAGCAGCAGGAGGAGTAGGCCTACAGAGAAGGCTGTAAAGTCTCTGTGAAAACAGGCTGCTCCCTGCAGTCCCAGTCACTGCCTTAGGCATAGTGTCTCAATCTATTTGTCTTGGCTTAAGTACATTTCCCTTGAACTCATTCTTTCACTTGTGTGTCTTTTATTGTGCTTTGCCTAACGTCTCTCATAATTTTGGAAATCTGGCTGAGACAAGCATGTGATGTTTCATATCCTCCCACTCTTAATTTTTTTTTAAAGCTTGTTAAGGACCATAAACTGATCTTGCTATTTTTTTCTTCAAAGTTTTTTTTTCCTCCTTGAATACTAAACTTGGTAGAAATGATAACTCTTTAATCTCAGAGACAGTATTCCTACTCAATACAGAACTCCAGGACATAGATATCATTATTGGAAAAAGAAACACATCATCTGAGAACCAGAAGTCTGTGAGCTATATTTTACACCACTTTTTAGTAAACTAGTGAACAATGTACACCTGTTTTTGCAATCAAGTCTCCGACCCTCAGGTGACTACTGATCTCCAGGACTGCATAAAGTACAAACCTGCAAGGTCCACCTTGAAATGCCCACTCAGTCAATACTTATACTTTCTGACTACAATTTCTTAAGATTTGATCCATGAAGTAGGTTAGCCAAAGCCTTATTACAAAAAGACAAAAAGATACAATCCTTCTTTACTGGTAGGGGGTTGAGCGAAATATCTGAGGGTGAAGAAAAGAACAGGGAAGAGAGTCCCAGCTTCCCCCCTGCTCTAAAACGGAGTACAACAGACCCAACAAAACACCCCTTGATAGGACCAGAGAGCACCCTGGACCGCCACATACAAACCACGAACCCAAGTCAGGGCTTAACTTATTGTCAATAAAATATAGTCAGTTTGACAAGCATTTCATCATCAAAGTGTACTGCTCCAAGGGGCATTTTAATCCCCTCAATACAGTTTCCATTTAGGTGTACTAATGTTTCATAAACATTTTTCTGGCCTCATTAGTTATTCTAAATGAGAAAAAAAATTCTGTGACAGTTCTCATTCATTGCACTGTGGTATGTTTTGCTGGCCAATGCTTTTAGACTGCCTTCACAAAATTTCTGAGAAGAGCTGGGCGTGGTGGCGCATACCTTTAATCCCAGCACTCGGGAGGCAGAGGCAGGCGGATTTCTGAGTTCGAGGCCAGCCTGTTCTACAAAGTTAGTTCCAGGACAGCCAGGGCACACAGAGAAACCCTGTCTCAAAAAACAAACAAACAAACAAACAAAAAATTTCTGAGAAGAATCTGTGAGCAGGGTCCTTTCTCTAAAAAATGATTTACCTCCACTGACAATCTGTGCCCAGAAAACACTCTCACTGGCTTGTGAGCAAATACTCAGGGCCAAAAGGGACGACATACTGGGTTCTGATAGGGAAAACACATATACAAAAAAGCCAGAGAAGATTTATTCAAAGTGAAATCTTAGAGCAGAAGGATGGTGGCTTCTCCAACACTCAATCATTTTCAGTCAGTCACACATGCTGTCCTGTAACGTGCATTCATAATTCCTCATGAATAAAATGCCAACATTATCATCTGCAGCTATGTTGTTGACATGCTTTTGCTATTTCACTAAAAATACCATTAATTTTCTGGCTTTTTAACAGCTGAGCTATTGCACATTTGAATATACAAAAGAGGACTTTGTTTCAACCAAATTAAAGTGTTCCAGTAAATGACTTCCATTTTCCTGGGCATACTATTTTAGCATATATGGTGTTTCCTAATTCCCCCATTATGACATCATGTCTGTCATCACCCAATCCAAACAACCTTTGTTATAAAAAAAAAAAAAAAAAAAAAAAAAAAAGCAATGATACCCTTTAATTGTTCAGGGGGAGTCCAGGAACTATTTCTGTTGTATCATTACTGGTCAGCAGCATGTCTGATAGGGAAAGGGAAATACAATATGGCATTTTTTTGGTTAGGGCTATGGCACGGATAGCCTCCTTGGTTCTATTATCTTTCAAAAATGCCTATGTTCACAATTAGCAAATCATTTTCTTGTCTAGTCTCTAAAGCATGTTATATAACTATATATATAAAGTTTCCCATTTAGGTAAGTTCCACCATCCTCCTTTAAGTCACGATAAAAACTGCAACTCCTGCCAAGCTCTCCTGGCATCTCACCACTTTATTTGTTCCCATTTGTATCTAATGCTTTTGTCAACAGTTCAACAAAAGTCAAAGCAAACAACCCACTGCAAACACCAGGGTAACAGCAACAAGCAGGAATCCTTCACAATTATCCAGCCCAGCTGCTCAGAGATCGGTAGGAGCTGCTTTCATTTACAACAATGTCAACAAAAGGCTGAAACCCAATAACTAGATGGGTCAATACCGCCACTGTATACCCTATGGAGGAGGAAACGCTGTTCACCTTCTTAGCTGCTTCAGCAAACATGTAGAATAATTCAGTCAGATGGACAAGGCCTTGTCTAATCATTTGCTATGTGAATAATTCAACAACTTCCCACATAAACTACTAAACAAGGCTCTTCAAATATTCCTGTGGCACTTCTAGCTAGCCAACCAAAGCACAACATAAAGGAAGAAAGGCAGATGAAAACAGAAATCATGACCCTAGCTAGTTCTGAGTAATAATCTCTGTTCTAAGAAGCCCAAGGCTTTATGACTAATCCTTTTAGGTCTAACCTTTGCACAGCACTGCCTAGGAGCAGGTGTGGAGGTGTGTGGAGGGTGGTGGTGGTGGTGGTGGTGGTAGTGGTGTGTGTGTGTGTGTGTGTGTGTGTGTGTGTGTGTGTGTGTGTGTGTGTGTGTGTGTAGTTGGGGTGTGTCTGTTACTACAGAGGCCCAGAGAGCTCTACTCAACTCTCTCCCCTTCTGGGTACCACATGAATTCGGGGTTTGAAAAGAGTATGTTTTTAACTACAGTTAGACTCTGTAAGCAAGCTGTAAATGTAGTTTAAAAGTACTGGATCCTGAAGGTATCTTAAAATTCCCTGGCCTAGTTTTCATAAAAATGATGCTTATTCAAAAAACAATATTTCAATATGCAAAAGTTCCCAGTTCCGTTTTTCTTCCTGAAGAGTATGATTTGTGAAATAAAATAGAAACCAAAGAACCTGGCAAAAAGGTTCCTGACTTGAGGTAGGGCCCTCTGCCAACTGAGCATCTCCTGCTACCACTAAGAGCCCCCCCCACCCCCACCCCCCCCACACACAACCTTTGTACACAAAGACTATGCCCTCCAAATTATGAGCCTGGACATTATTTCCAGGATTTATCCAGTCCCCTTTCTTAAGTCCTCCCAAATTGCTGGTTTGAGAGCACCTAGACATGAAGGCAGTATCTAGGGAATAATAAACTGGTAGGAACTCAGGTTTCTCTAAGAAAATATAGGAGAGCTCACCAGCTTCCAACAAAGACAACTCCAAAGGGTTGATTAACACCGATGTCCTACATCCTTAAAAAAAGGTATACTTGATAATGATATCATAATTTAAAAATACTTACACATGTGGCATTAGGATGTCCATTGAGATTTTACCCTGACTGACAAAAGGTAAAGGCAGTCTTATTGCTGATGTAATAAGGAGTTTTCAAAAGACCATTTTTAAAACACTGAACTCTTCTATGAAACAGTTTACCTAGCATACTGTTTAAAGCTTAGTGGTAGAGCACTTGCTTAATATGTGCATGGATCTACATTCAATGTCCAGAACGTCAGTCAGTCAATCAATCCATCAAAGATTAAGAAATAATGCTGTTTGTCAAGCTAACACAAACAATAGATATAAAAATATCTAAATGCTAACCAAATCTCTTCTACAGTGGTATTCTTTTTTCTAGTGATTAACCTACAGAGCACAAAATTATACTTTTAAGATACTTTGTCAAACCTAAGTGAATAAAGCAGTAGAGAATGAAATGTATTTCCTGTCACCCCTGTCACTATCCCGAGAGCTGGCTGACTCACTGACAGGCGCCAAGTCCATTTCATTCTGAGGTCTTACTGCTTACCACAAGGTACCACAAATCTCCAGGTCTTGGCATAAAGAATTATGCTTAAAAAAAAACAGTAGTCTAGGACATGAAAGCCACATTTAAGACTTCTACTTCCTTCTAATGGCATCTTGTGGTTCCTGTAACTGTTCTACTTTTCAGGCTGGTTTCAAGTCAATAACTAAAGCTGCTCACTTTAGAAAGAAAGAAGAGGCCATCTGAACTACAGAAGGAGAGATGGGGAAGCGTCAATGGTTACCCACCACAGCCAGACCTGAGAATCACCTGAAGGGGTCATGATCAAAGTCTCCATAGTCCTCTTGTTTTGGTGATTCTACAGAAAGTTTATTTATGTAAAGAGTATCTCTAACCTTTACTAAGTAAGCCAATAAAACAGTACAGTCTGTCTGCTAGATGACAAACCATAAATAAATAAATAAATAAATAAAATAAGAAAGTCAAGTTTAACTATTAATATCATCAGGTATCAAAGGTCAGGAACTTTTAGAGCAACTTTTGACCAGTTGCCTCACAAAAATAAAGACCTTATCTCATTTATGATTTTTTTGATACAAAAGAAGATATTTGACCTGAAAGAATTAAGTAATTCTCTCTCAAATATCCTTCAATAACGCTAAACAATAAGTCAAATCGACTGTGAAGATTCTTGTCTTCATGTATTTACTAAATGTTTTACTCTCAAAAACAAAAAGAAAAAAGAAAAGAGAAAAAGAAAGCCCACCTCCATCATGATAGTATTTCCTGCCACAGCATTCTTTTATTTCTCCCCCAAAAAGAGCCATGGGAAAGGCTGTAGAGAGGGAAAGAGGCAGAGGTGGCAAACAAGGAAGGGTAAAAGGAATTGACAGTGACTGGAGGGCAGGGGGTGGGGGGTGGGGGGAGCAGAACAATTTACATTGGGAAGAGCAGGAAGAACTATGCAGTCTGGAGAGTAAGACAAGGTGGGGGCAGTGTGTAAAAGAGGAAGAACTCAAGCCTGATGGTTGGTGGAGAACCTAATCTTGCTTATAGTTTTTTCTCCAGAGGGCAAAAACACCACTAGCCTATTCTGAAATTCTTGAAAATAAGGTCACACTAGGTAACTACCAAATTTTATTATTAAAACAAAACCCAGCCTAACCATCCAATTCAGAAAGCTGATTCCGACTACTAATAGTCCAATATTGGGGCAAGGGCTAAGCCAAGGACAAGGTAATTTCGGAGCTTTCAAGTCATGATAACTCATATAAACGCAAGTGATTATTTTAATTTTCTCTGAAGATTATTTTTTCAGGGCAGCCCAATAAACTCAATGATGTCCAGATATACTAGCCAAAAAATTTATTCAATTCCACATGCCACCAGAAAGTAAGCTAATAGCATCCCACTGAGAGTGCTGTCAGGCTAAATCCCTCTACTGCATGCACTACCTGGATAAATCTCCCTTCACTCTTCATTCCACCACCCACTCAGGGCAAGGCCCTGGGGACAGTTCCGATTACCCTTCACACTCAGTGTCACAGGCCCAAGCCCAAGTGGCCCAATCAGTGCCAAGAAAAGAACAAACCAAGAAAGATTAATTCGCAGATGTTCATGCATTTCACAAACACTGTGCCCCACGGTCCGTTGCTAGGGCAACAGAAGACCACCAGTGTGAGCTTTATTGGCTTTATGAAGTGCATCTCAGGGACTATAGCCCAAGAAACGCTGCATAATAATAATGTGACTTTTCTGAAGCCTTGTTTTGTGTTTATACATTGTTAACCTTATAAGTATTATAAAGAGCACCCCCCCTCCCTATAACCTCCAACACTGCCCACTCTTCCTGTGCCATAGATTTCTATACTGAACCATGAAAGTACATCCTACAGCTCCATTTCAGAAAAAACTCCTTTAGACGGATCATCCGACCTCATGGCCAAAATATAAATGAATAAAATCCTATACCAGTTTGGAGATCACCATATTAGTGCAGCCCCCGACACCAGCACTGACCACCAAAGCCAACACACATATAGCTTTGATCACCCTCTGGTTTGCCTTTTGCCTACCTGCCTGCTGGCTTCCTCCCTCTCTCCCTCAGTTCTGTGCCCTAAACTCTAAAGCCTACCAGGCAAGTATTCTCTATCACTCAGCTCAGCCCAGCCCAGCCCAGCACAGCCCAGCCCAGCCCAGCACAGCCCAGCTTTTACTTTCTATTTTGGAATCATCTCACTAAGTTACTCAAGCTGGCCTTGAATGGGGTGAACTTCTTAAGTATCCTCAATGACAAGAATTAGAGGCCTCCACTACCAGGCCCAGCATGGCCCTTACTTTCTATACATCCAGGGAGACCAGGCTTTTAAGTATCAGCAATCTGCTTCAGCCAGATGGAATAAGATTAAGCCTAATCAGGCCCATCTCTTCAGTGTCATTAAGTGGAATGCCAGGGCCAGGAAGCAGGAGTAGGTAGGTTGGGGAGCAGGGGGAGGTTGGTATAAGGGATTTTTTAGAGAGGTAAATAGAAAAGGGGATAGCATTTGAAATGTAAATGAAGAAAATATCGAAGAAGAAGAAGGAGAAAGAGGAGAAGGAGAAGGAGAAGGAGAAGAAGAAGAAGAAGAAGAAGAAGAAGAAATTTTTAAAAGGGGGGTGGGGGGGGCTTCCTGCAATGATGTGTACTCTGTGTCTCCCCTGTTATGGCCACTGGACACTTCAAATATAATGAGTGCAACTAAAAACTGGGTTTTATATTTTTATTTTAACTAATTTAAGGTTAAAAATGATTCATGCAGCTACAGTACTGGACAATGCAGCTTCATAAATCAAATATTGTTTAATTTGTGAAAATATAACTTCAAATATATGTATATAAGGTCAGTTTTTCTGCTCACTGCCAGTGCTCACAGTGCTGGTTCCCAACAGCCCTGAGCACTGAGCCCATCCAATTAGCCTGGCTATTTGTAAAGCAGGCCCAGGGAGCAAGCTGTACTTCCTCCTTCAGGAACCCCCCACGCCCACCCCCACCCCCAGGTTGGGAGGTTAAAATCACAAATGTCACAACTCCCAGGGCAATAGAACAGATCAAGTGTTAATCTACAGGGAAGTAGTGGGTGAAGGAGAGAATATGGGCTGGCAGGGACAGGGAAGATCTGTAATGAAGAGGGGGAAAAAAGCCAGTGAATAGATCAATAGAAGCAACAGCTTACATTCAGATTCACAGGAGAAAAAAACACAAGGAGACAATCATTTCCTGGGAAAAGCTCAAGCCTAATGAGAATTTACTCTGCTCCTTTATGTGACAACCAGCTCTTTTGTGGCACAGGCTTCCTGACTGACAGGAACCCAGGGCCCCTTAATAGGATTTCCATATTATTTCCAACACCTGCCCAGAAGTTATTTGTTTACATTGAAGGAGGCAAGATTCTCAAATCAGACATCTGCCTCTAGTTCAGGCATATCTTAGGAAACCATCTAGAAAGCAGCTTTGTTACCATGGTGACATTTTTATTTTCCTCCTTTAGCTGGCTCAAAACATTAGCATTTCCAATTTTATTTTGTTTTTCAAAGGGGCAAATGTCACTCAAGAAAACAGAAGAGTTTTTAAAAGCTAAACAGAATTTTCACAAATTTCAAGAATTAAGATTACCCTAAGGAAGACTAAATACAAAGTGGTGTTATTAGCCCGCCAGAGGCACTTCTCTAAGGGCGACCCACATCCAAGCTTGTTTATTCAGCCCTCAACGGGTCTGGACCATCGGGGTCTCAACAAAGTACCAAGTTAAAGAAGAAGATTGAAGAATCCTTCAGGATGTGATGCAGTTATATAATGAGTCCACTTCCATGTGAAAGGATTCTTCACACTTACCCTATCCACATTCTGAAATCTCACTTCCAAGAACACTTAAGGATTTTTATGTCCATCTCACTGCCTGCAGTTCAGTAAAGAGTGAGATACGAAACACATAAGCTTTTCAGGAACATTTGTTGAGTGCACAGGGGATGGAAAGAGGAGAGACAGGTTGCTCTGGTCTCTAGTGACATAAACCTAGGCACAAACACCAACCTCAGGGTGGTACTGACCACTAACAAAAATTAACACCAAACAGGCATTGCTTAAGTCAGAAACACAAGACAGTGACTTAGGTGGATTTTCAGTACTACATCTTATTAAATGCAGAACTAGAGGACACATGGGTTAATTCTGATGACGGATGGACTTACTGTTTGGAATACTAAGTGCTTGTAACACTTCGTTGGACTTGCATTAACTGACTAAGCAGAATCACTCCTGAGATGATTTTATTTCTGTGAGCAGCAGCAAGCTTATTTAAAGCAAAAAACTTGAGAAGTACCACTTAGCCCTCAGCAAACTCCTTATCACTTGTTCCTGAGCCTACCAATTCTCTTCTGTTCTCTCACACAGACCACTGCATGGGAACGGTTAAGTATGACACAGACTATGCATGTCCAAAGTTACAGTGCTGATGCTCCTTGTTAGTGGTGTCCCTATATGCAGAGGGCTGTCTAAGCCAGAAGATATCTGAACTATTTCACATTACACCACAGAGCAAATTATGAAGGATGAAAAGTAGTATTACAGAAGCTCCAAAGAGAGAGAGAGAAAAGTACTAAGTGTCCTTCTAGGTCATTTTTGTGTTTCCTCCACCCTGAATAGATGAGTATTTTTAACACAAAACATAGTAATACTTGGGAAATAATCTTTAGAAAAATTATGTATACTTTGAGAAACAAATGCTTTTGAAATTCAAGTGCCAAGCATAACACTTCAATCTTAAGCTCCTCTGAAATACTTTTTAAATGTTAAACTTATTATATAATATTTTTTCAAGAGAAAAATGCATTCTAATTAAGAAAATTAGAGCTAATAAGCATCAAGATGAAAATGTCTAGTAACTGTTGGTTTAAGGAGCAAAGGAGCAAAAGAATTAAACTACCTTTGCAAAATCAGCTAGGGAAGGCAGATCTGACAATCAGCCTACCCTGTTAATTAATATTTGTTCTGCTTCAGCAATCGGTGGAGGCAAGTGCAGGAAAACAAGCGTGACTCCCCCGTCACATCATTAATCCACTCATGCTCACCACCTGAGGACCAGCTGTGCCCTACAGACATTCATTCATCTGTTCCACAAACAAACAATTACAACACATTTTCTGGAATTAGGGCACCTGTTACATTTCACACAGCTTACATGCCTGGAGGCAGGGATCAATTAATACTGCACAAATTAGTGCATCATAAACCAACAGAACAAAAGTTCCTGATGGGTCTTTGATAAGGTACCTGTTAACAATAAAATTCATAGTAAAAAAACCAAATGCCTTTACAAGAATTAGAAAGCAACAATAATGCTAAAACATTTCAAGTTACTATTTTATATTTTAGAAAGCTGAAAGCACTACATTAAACAACCCTTATAGCAACCCACCCCCAAAGAATTACAATTACCAATGTGCACATTTGGTTAATGACATGGCCACTTTCACTGCTCAAACCATTACCCATTATGCCCTATACTTTAAGATTTTCATTTCCAAATTCATTTCTAGGATGGGCCTGAACAAAATGCAACAACTAAATTCCAAATGTACCTAGAGTTATAGATCTGAGATCTAAGGAGATTAAGTGACTTAAGGAACGTGACACACAGCTTACCTGGTACTAAAAAATAGACTTATTCAAACCTGGCTTTGGCTTCCTGTAAACAAGTTCAGATTCTAGATGTTTCCACGTGCTTCCTTGTCATTTTAAATATAACAAGAAGACCCTTTTACTTATGATTGGAGAAGGACAGAAAGAATAAAGTATTATTTGCATGTATGTACATGTGGGGATGAACAAAAAATGAATGTTATAAAAAGTAAGACTTGTGTTTGCTTTGACAGCACATACACTAGAAGTGGGGGAAATGCAATACTGATCATCAGTAAATAGAGTTCCACTTGAGTTTTTTTATATGTAGACTACTATATACTGAAAATATAAATCTACATTCCAAATGAAGTATTGGTTAACCTAAAGTATATTTTAATATGTTTAATGTAAACTAGAATTCCATTTTAATAGGATTTTAAAGAATACATTAAATACATCTGTTTCCCCATAACACTACAAAGTTCTCACTAAATTTTTAGGTTATTGAGAGAATCTAATCTGTGAGGCAATGAGTGAGGAGAGGGGAAAAAAAAAAAAAAAAATCAAAGGTTGGTAAAGGTACCTGTCACCTAATGACCTCCTGAGTTCAAGTCCTGGGACCCACATAATAGGAGAAAACAATCATCTGAAAACTGACCTCTGGTGTCCACACACATGCCATGGAACACATATATGCACACACATACAACATAAATGTAGCTAGTTGTGATGGTGAACACTGGTAGGACATGCTGAAGAGCAGGGACGGGAGAATCATGAATTCAAGGCCAGCCTGGGCTTTCTTTGTGGGGATAGAGAGATAACTCAACTATTAAGAGTGATTGCTACTCTTGCAGAGGGCCTGGATTTAGTTCCTAGCACCCATATCACATGTGGCTCACAACAGCCTCTAAGTCCAATCCACAGGACCCAATGCCCTCTTCTGGCTGTTGTGGGAAGCAGGTGTACAAATGTAGGACACAAATAAATTCAGTCACATACACATTCATATGAAAATCAATAATTAAAAAATTGTACAGTGTCATTAGAAAAAATTAGAAGGGATGTCCTTTTAGATCAAGAAAGGCTTAAGAGTAATCACAAGAAGAATAATGAATCCTATTTAGATTATATTTCAAGAAAATGAATTTTGTGAATACTTACAAGTTCAATTACTGATTATGTAATTGTGTAGACACAAAACCACAAATAGAGTTCTATTTATGATCATCAAAATTGCTTATCTAATAATAAACATATTATTTTTTAAACAATGGAAGACATTATGGTTATTCTAAAAGTGTTCAATGGCATGTGGAGGGCCCAGTTAAAAGAACTGATCAGAGTTCCATTCCCAGCAGCCACATCAGATGGTTAACAACCCTCAAAGTCATGTGCATATCCTGTCTTCAATACATAAATACACACAAGAATGAAACAAATCTTTAAAAACATTGTGTGCCTTCTCCCCAAGGGCCAAATGCATGTTAGTTATAATCTGCTTGAAGATACTTCAGTGAAAAGACTAATTTTTAGTTTCTAATAACAGTTTCTAATTTTTAACACAAAATAAAAAACTAAATTGCAAAGAGCTTTCCTTTGAGGGTGGCACTGGCAATATAACCTCGGGCAGGGCCTTCCTAGCACTAACTCTTTCCTAGGGTATGCAATAGGAAAGTTGCTTTTGCAAGTGACACCTATAAGTAGAATCTCAATATACAAGATGTTGGTGTCTTCAAAGACAAGAAAGAAGCTAATTGGGGATGCTGGGGATCCCACCCACATTTTTTTTCTAGGTTTGAAGAAACAGCTTTGTAGACACAGTGGGTGTGGCTAAAAGCAAACCAGAAAGCCAAATGGTATTTTCTGCTTGGATAGTTTTCTTCAGATTACTGACTACTGAAGGAAAACAAGTCTT
The DNA here is from genome assembly GCA_902729485.2 of Mus minutoides. Taxonomy (NCBI): domain Eukaryota; kingdom Metazoa; phylum Chordata; class Mammalia; order Rodentia; family Muridae; genus Mus; species Mus minutoides. The sequence continues at coordinate 409,529 of LR750209.1, read as the reverse complement.
AAGACATGTCTACCACCTTTTCAGTTCTTTAGCTATTCTTTAGAGTCTTCTATTCCTCCCTTTCAAATTTCATTTTCTATTCTTTTATGCCTTTAAGAAAAACAATGAGCTGGTGGTGGTGGTTCATGCTTTAAATTTCAGCACTAGGGAGGCAAAGGCAGCCTGGTAGACAGAGCAAGTTCTAGGACAGCCAAAGCAAACCAAAGAGGGCTCTTAGTCAGGGTGTCTATTCCTGCACAAACATCATGACCAAGAAGCAAACTGGGGAGGAAAGGGTTTCTTCAGCTTTCCCCTCGCACATTGCTGTTCATCACCAAAGGAAGTCAGGACTGGAACTCAAGCAGGTCAGGAGCAGGAGCTGATGCAGAGGCCATGGAGGGATGTCACTTACTGGCTTGCTTCCTCTGGCTTGCTCAGCTTGCTTTCTTATAGAACTCAAGACTTCCAGCCCAGGGATGGCACCACCCCCAAGGGGCCTTCCACCCTTGATCACTAATTGAGAAAATGCCTTATCCTTACACCTGGATCTAATGGAGTCATTTCCTCACCTGAATCTCCTTTCTCTGTGATAACTCCAGCTTGTGACAAGTTGACACATAAAACCAGCCAGTACAGGGGGAAAACCATGCACCACACACAAAAGAAAACAAAACAATGTGCCTTTCTAAAATCTACAGTAATGCAAACTGCCCTACCATGCTTTCCAGAAAGCCTAATATCCATACAGTAATATGGAGAACAAAACTGCCCAAGGCATATGGTTACCCCTCTCCTGACCATTTCCTCCAGTTTCTTCAGTACTTTCTCTCACATAGGAGATTTTAAAGAGTTAAACATGTTCAAAACACATGCCTTTTTAAACAGAAAATCCTTTGAGACGGGAAAAATTGTATGCTGATTTGGGAGAAGGGAGGGTTGACACAAGCATATGCAGGTTACAGATCCTGGACAGAACTTTGGCCATTAAATCTTAATGTGCAAAGTGAAGTGGCAAATAGAAGTAATCACTCTGCTAATTCAGGCTCAAAGCCACTCTCACCTGCAGCACCCTGCTAATGAGGCAGCAGTACTCTCCTGGCCTGAATCATACATTTCAGTATGAACATAAAATCCTTCTTCTAATTTTCCAGTGATAAACCTTTACTGCCAACAGTGACTAACTGGGAAAGTAAACAGAAACATATGATGTTTTAGTCATCTGTGCAGAATAACCAACTAACATACAGATGAAGCAGAATAAATAGGCATCGCCTTACACACAACTTGAAGATTTTACCATAAAATCCTTTAAGCAAAAGCAAAGAATTCTCATAGGATAAAAGCATAATATGCATACACACAAAAAAACATTTAGTGTGAAAAATCATATATAAACCTTTAAAATTAAGTACAACATCTGTACTTATTACAATGTAAAATATAAGCTCAATATTGATGGAATTTGTAAGAATACCATTAAATACTGCATTCAGCATTTGAAATGGGTGTAGAGGTTTGGGAGATAAGTTAGACAATGTGTACAACTCACTGAAAAAGACCATATTCTATGAAAGCATGCAGTATTTTGGGCAAGATATTTTGACAAAAATAAAACCTTTACCACTTACAGGGAAAAAAAATTGCATGTCTGCTATATTTTGCAGATTAAAAAACTGGCAAATCCTTCAGTCCTGATACAGAAGAATGCTATATTCAAGAGAAATCACATGAGTACTATGCACATAAATAAAAGGATTTTAATAGAAATATGTTCAATATTAGCATCTTGGAAAAACTCATGGAGTTGATCAATATTCCCTAGTTGTGAGTTTATCTGTTTCAATTGACCTTAACTTTGATGCCTAGAGTATGTAGACGCTAGATATAGGGACAGTAAGTGGTGAGAGTAATTTCTCAGCCTTAGGTTTTTATAAAGTTTAGGCAGTTTGGTGGTGGCTGTTCAAGTTACTAACCCCATTTCAGTCACTTGAAAACTTGAGCGTGATGTAAGATCTGAATTGCTTGGAGCACTCGATCTCCTCCTCATGAACAAATACCTCTAGCAACTGGTTTCTTGCCATTTCCAGGCCTCACATAAGGGGCTTACCGCTGGTCACAGTCAGCAGACAGCCAAGACAAATAAGGAAGGTGGCAGGGGCGATGGCCCCTTATTTCAACAGTACTACTGTACACAATGCTTTAGTTTCTCATGACCAAGTAAATTGATTCTAGGACTCCCTATAGTGCTTTCTCCTTTAGATCCATATTTACATTCTCTATCAATGTCAAAAAACTTCAGATGGAACTCTGCAAATAACAGGCTTAAGAATGAACTTGGCTACTGGAGCTAAAGACGACTAGATCAATAAAGCCAACAGTCTGTGATTTAGTGGGACAGAAACTTCAGAGAGAGGAAAGGAAAGAAGGAAAAGGTTTAACAGTTCAGTAAAGGATCACTCTGCTTTACTTGGTTCCTCAAGGAAAAGCACCTTAATTACTTGAATCTTTACAGTGAGCCTAAATGTCTGTTTTATAAGCTGTTGTCAAATCCGACCTGTTTAATAATCGGTAGCATCAGGAAAACATTTTTTAAGAGTGTCTCTCACAATTAAACCCACCCATAACTTTGTGTAAATCAAACTCTGCTACCATATCAAATGTTACAATGAAGCTGTGTAACACTGCCCACATCCTCATTACATGCAACACTAATTACTACCAGCAGATTCCGATTTTTTCTGCACATTACAGGCTTTTAGAGGAGCTATAAAATTTTCAGGCACCATTAATTTAGATTTGTATTGAAATTTCCTTTTGACAGATGGCCAAAAATTACTTATTATTTAGAGTATAAGAGCTGCCTGTTTGCAGATTAGAAGAGGAAAGGGAAAAATTTAAAGCCAGAAGGAAATTTATGTCACATTCATTACCTGTTAAATGTTAAGGAGAACTATTGTGCATGAATGAATTATTTCATTCTAGCCCAACTAGCAGACAACTGGATAACTGGTTGCTACAAACCATCCCCAGTCACACATCAGCCAACGACCATAAACTACCCCTCTTAACCAGGAACACATTACACAGGGATAAGGATGCTCGTTAGAATTGGCAGCCGCTTCTGGAGCATCACAGAAACACGTTAAAAAAAAAAAAATTAGTCAACTATTTCAACTTAAAGCCTTAAGACAATGCCAGAACGCACACAGCACACTTCAAGCATGGACTTGTAGCTGCCATTCATAATAAATCAGAACAAAACATCAACTTGTTTCCTTAGTACTTTCTTAAGGTTTCTGGCTATTCCGCCATGCTCAGGCTTAGTTGGGTTATAGATGATGAAAAATATACACCTCATTCTTTCTTGTGTAGAGTCATAAGAAATATAAACAGCATAAAGTATACAGTGGTATATAAATATTTTCACAGTCATCTGTGAGTGGAGCAGGAGAGGAGTCTTTGGTTTAGTCCACTGGCCTACCTGAAGGTATGGATTCATCATAAGCCACCAGGGAGTGTTTACATTACAGCCTCAGACAGGCCTCCCTAGAGATCCTATCAGCTGATCCGGATGACCTTATTTACTAATTACTTCTAATGTACAAGTGGAGAACATGCAATTACACTCTAAGAAATTTTTTAATGTAGGTACTGATGTGAAGAGTATACAACAAAATGTAAAATTGCATATATATAATTAACATTTAATGTGTATAGTTCTACTTGTTGGCAGTTGTTTGGGATTGCAAGTGCACTTTTAAATTTAAAGATTCTCAAAGGGTAAAATGGATAGACTCAATATTGAATTTCTGTTATTTAAGGACTATGAAAACAATTTTCATTTTCAAAAGGTCAAAGAGTAAAGCAGTGTTCATAGTCAAAGACCTATGTCTGGGGAAGACTAGTTTTGTATATAGTTCAAAATAACTGCAAAAGGTCTAAATAACCCAGTGGTTCTCAACCTCTTTAACAGTGAAACAACACTTCACAGAGATCACCTAAGACCACCAAAACCACAGGTGATTATATTATAATTCATAACAGTAGTGTAATTACAGTTATGGAGCAGCAACAAAAACAATTTTATGATTGGGGGTCACCACTACATAAGGAACTGTTATTAAAGAGTGGCAGCATTAGGAAAGTTGAGAACCACTGAACTAACCTATGGGCCACAACATTTAATTATTTAAAACTCAAAATGATAGTATCCATACCCTTTTTAGTGTCCCAGAACTAGGTTACTTCTGATGGGTAATAAAATGGTATGTGCTACACAATTATACATGCACATGGCGTATTTAACTGGACCTGACTCAAGGTGTTTGAAATACATTCATAGTTTATTCATTTCCTGTATTACAGCCTGTGCATTTTGTTTACATACAATGAAACAGAGAAGGTGGGTGAAACAGATTAAAATCTTCGAAGAATTATTTGCCATACTACAAACCCAAATATTACAAAAAGAAAATGCAATGTCTCTGGTGAACAGAAATACTCTTAAGGAAGGCTTTTGTCTCCTCCCCTTCATGCAGAGCATGATGAACCTAGGGTCTTACACATACCAAGCACAAGCTCTCCCACTGAGCCTACACTATACAACTGAGCCTACACTATACAACTGGCCCAAACATATGTTTAATGCTTTGTTTTCTGATAAGTATATATGTCATATAAATCAATACATTTACTTTACTGCAGTATCTTAAAGCAGTTACATTTTTCCCTAATATGAGCAATCCAGTTTATTTGTCAACTGTGTTCTACAAATCTGATCCTCAGAAAAATATGATCATTGTTCAAAAAGACTACTTGACTAAGCTGACCACAACTTGGTAAATGTCATCCATACTGGTCTCTAAATTTCAAAGAATCCATTACTAGATTTATTCGTATTCCACTATCATTGTGTCTGAATGTTTTGAGTCCTACCTTGATGGAGTCTCTGTCTGTAGGCAGACACAGCAGCAAGGCGAGCAAACAGAGGCAAGGAAAAAAGAAACACGCTCGTCAGTTTACATAAAATCGTACTTATCAACCTGACCATGCTAAATAATAAATTGAACAGATGTCAACTTTACTGTAAAGTTAATTATTAATACTGCTCTAACAGGATTCACAAAGCACTGGCTCACCTTTGACACAATTTCAAATGAACCAAAGTTAGCCATTCTTATTTATCTTATTGACTTTTCCACTTAAGTTTATAATCATGAGTCAACTCTGTACCATGGCATTAAGATAACTCAAAAACAAATATTACAATATTCCTAGGATCACAGAAGATAAACTTATCTCTATGTAATATGAACAATTTGCCCATGCTCTAAACTTTGGTAGTGATACTTAAAAAGCAGTAGATAGGACGTTTTTATTACAAGCCACACCCTTTCAAATCAACAAACCATCCCTTTGATAGACAAATTATCATAAAGGAATGGTGGAAGAATTTCTTTTTCACTCTTTTAATTACCTATTGAAAATTATCAGTAAGCACTACACAAATGCACAGGACCATTTAAAACCCTCTGTAACATCATCTTCCTTTAGAAGAGAAAGGAGACTAATCATGAGAACACAGTGAACTTCCTCAGTAGTTATTATTAAAAAGTTAATCTCATATTCTGAATAGCAGTAAGCCAACAACTTGTATTTAGAACAACAGATTTAATTAGTTTGAACTGAATCATCTCAATATGAAAACTGGAATTCTTACTATACTCTATAAATTCTTCTAATTTACTAATAATAACTGATTTGGTCAAATATAAATAAGCCTTTATTAAGTTTTCCTCTCCAACAATCTGGTCAAAGCTGACTTTTAAGGATACATGTACTTTAAACAGGATTTCACTACTGATTTAAATTTTGGAAGCAAGGGATCAAAGCAACCAATTATCTGAAGAACTTGAAATGTAGCCCCGCTACAGGAACCTTGACTAGATGTGTAAGGTCACTGGCTTCTATCACCAGAAAAGTCAGGATAGAAGTGGAGGGCATGGGATGGCAAAATCTGCAAACTGCTCTTTGTCTTTTGAGCAACCATGAGGGTTCCATGTGACAAATGACTCCTTCTAATAACTAATATGCCTTATGATGGAAATCCTTTTATTTAGACACTAGTAAAATAAAATTCAGAAAAAGAAAATGATGGCGTCTGGAATCTATCCCTAGAAGGTAGATAACGCCACACTGATGCCCAATGCCCACTCACCTCTTTGGTGATCATTGTCATGGTGCTTCTTCTCATCCTTAATTGGGAGGTGAGACTGACCTCCTAGTGCACTGGAGAGGGCCAAAAGTCCTGCACTGCTACCGATGGGTGGAATGGCTGGGGGCTGAAGCCCTGAAGGGTGTGGTGTCAGAGGCACAGGCAGACCATGTCCATGTGATAAATGCTGAGCTTGGAGTTGTTGCTGCTGTGAAAAATCAGACATAGATATTGAATTTGTCCCTTGTATAGCCTACAAGGAAAACAGTAGGTATAATAGATAATGAAAACAATCTTGTACACAAGAAGGAGTTACCCTCATCCTGAATCATTTTTAAGGTTGGGAGAGGGGAAGGAGGCAAGATGTATAACTGATGTTACCTTTCTTCTAAAATCTATGGGTTTTGTTGCTGTTGTTTTAATATGTAAGGTAAATAACCTAGATTTTAAATATGAACTGTTAAAGCTGAAAGTTCTTTAACAAAGCCTCTGTATTTTGTTCTAGAACAAAAGGCAAAGGTCCAACTACCATGTATTTCTAATCAAAATGTATATGTGAATAACTGTTAAGGCAGTGATGTTGAACAAGAAAAGCTGAAAATCGAGAAAATTAGTGTTAAACAGTTGTCCCAGAACCACTGCACAGCATGCAGGGAGAGTTAATTTGAAAGAGAAAACCTGAATTAACAACCCAGAAAAGGAAGCTGGTTGCAGCCACAGTTTTTTAAGCCCTTTAAGTGTCCTCAGCGGCACTTGAGCAAATTACTAAAGAAAATCCAATGTAGCAAGGCTTGGGTTCTCCTGTAGGCTTGCTCAATAATGCTGAAATAATTGGGCACTCTGTGCACGTTTAGTGATGCTCGAATGAAAAGCTAGAGGCCTACCCTTGTACTCTTCTCTAGCAGCTGACTTTGTGTTGTGACAGGTTTATTTGAGTGGGACCATGATGCATGCACCAGTAACTACGCTGACAAGAGTTTAAAGTCATTTTTACCAGCACACTGGCAACACATAGAGAAAGCCCTTAAGAGGTTGGAATGGAGTGCTTGACCTCAGCAGAGACTGAATCAAGCCTGACTATAGGAGCCACTCTATGGGTAGGTTTGCTTCCTCTGCTCAATGGGCAAGGGAGAAGACAGGGAGGATGCTGAGTTAAATACACCCCTCAACAGGAATCTCTGCAACTCAAAACCTGCTAAGAAAACTCTATCAGAACAGTTGCTGGGCAAATCTAAGACTAACATTTATAGTCACTAAATATTAATTACTTCTTTTAAATAAACCAGTTTTTATGCTAAATCTACAATAGATAAAGAACTCCTATAATTTTCTTTCATAGCAAGATTTCACTAGTTTTCAAAAACTGAAATTATTCTCTAAAGAGAAACTTTAAGTGGCTTTTTCAGTATTTCAAAGAAAACAATAAAATTTTATTCTCTTCAAGTTACTTTCTTTCTTCGTCCTCTACGGTGTGCCTTCCTGTATGTAACTAAAGTATATCATGATCAGTTCTTTTCTCCTGCTGACCTGCATCTACCATCTGGCTCATATACTTAACATGTAGCAAGTAAAACTGAAACAGCAAAGGCACACAAGGAATGGAAAATGGGAGCAGAACTCAGATACTCCATTAGTCTAACCTCATACTCCATGCACATAAAGCCTTTTCTACCTGTAGTTTTTAAGTTAGATGCTTCTTCCTTGGGAGCATGAACTTTGGGAACAGCAACCATTATTGGTCACTCAATACAGAGTTGTCAACTTGAAAACATATACATATAAACAACAAAAATGGACTGGGCAGTACAGAGATAGATATGTATATATCCCATATATTATATATAACACATATATAACACATATCACATATGATATATAATATATAAATTTACAATAGATATCCACATACATACAAATACATCTAGCTCATATGCATCTCTCTCTCTCTCTCTCTCTCTCTCTCTNACACACACACACACACACACACACACACATTGGCTGAAATTCTAGCCAACTGAGTATGTGCCCCAAATCTTCATATATTATTATTATTACTGCCGCTAAGCATCACCAACATACACATGTACTCAATAAATCTGTTTGTGTGTTTAAATTCTCCTCATCCTTCTATTCTAACCTCCTTGTGAAGGGAATACCTCATCCTGATTATACTCAATCATTGACTGTACATGCTCTAGCACTGCCTCTGAATTTTGATGGCACTTGAGGCCAAATCATATAAACAACACTCAATAACCCAAGAAAATAAAGAGATTTGTATAAGGATAGCGAGATAAAAATACATTTGTTACAAGTTTATTCATAGAGCTATTTCTTTAAAAAAAAAAAAAAACTCAAATTACTAGAGATTTCTTATTCTTAGTATGTACCAAATAGATTATCAACTAAGGTCAGCACCATCCTATAAGCAGATGAATACTGGGCTTCCAATGATATGAAGTTCAAAATTTACAATACAATCAGAAGAAAGCTAGCTGGTTCTACCATATTTTTCATTTATGACAATTTAAAAATAAACAACTACAATCTAAAATAAGAAAGATCCATAGTATCATGATAAAACTAATAAAGAGCTTGGTACCTCTTCACATAAAACTTATGGGCTGACTTTTATTGATGAGCTTTTTTATTTTTCATATAAATTTCAAATTTCTTAAAGAGAACTACCACCAAACTTTCCTTACACCAATGAACTCAAGATACTCAGTCATATGACTGTATATCCAAAGCTTTTATTGTTTCTAGTGAATATATGAAATTCCCATTTCTCTTTGCCTAGCTTCCACTACTAGCATTAATGTCATATATGTTTTACAAAATTTATCAAACTAGAAAAATTCACACCAGCACATCACTGTCACACAAGCTACCAACCAACTCAGACCCTGCTTACGGCACCCCACTGTACCTTTTCTGCTCCAGATTTCAACCATGGTAGACTATGGACATATAAAGATGCTTCATCTCACTTCTGTTTTTAAAAATCCCTTAAAGATTTTAGAAATGATTACAGTCAACTATAGTCCTACTGATAAATAGCACCTGGTTTAAATAGATTTATAGAAGAAAACAAACTGAAAAAGGCTACCATAAACTCATGGCACAAATCTCTCAGCCCTACAAAATATCTAAACAATAAAAATATATTCATCATGGCTTTCTCCACAATGGAATGGTTTTTATTTAAGTGTTTTGAAATATAAAACTACATGTAAAATATTAGATATAACATATCATTAAAATGTGTATGACAAAACATATATTACTAAAATATTCCAGTGACTTTCACAGCAGAAAAACAGGCTCCTTTCTGACTTTAGTAGCCATTTTTTTTTAAGTTTGTTTCCAAGTTCTCACCATAAGAACTGACCTAGAACTACAGCCAATATTAGATACCATCTTCTTTAAGAGTTAAATTTTTAAAAGAATATGTATTATGGCTTCTTCTGGACAAAGCAGAATGTGTGGAAAGGAGTGAGCTTTCTGCAGCTACTACCTATGACCGCCTTGTAAAACTATGAGTCCACAATCCTTTCATCCCTGCCCACCTGTGCTTACTGCAAAGAAATGGGTTTCATACTTTATCCTCTCCTTTAAACGATTAAAGGAAGGGTGATGTGGATACAGAACGCTGACACACATTTGTTATTAAAGTAATTACTGCCCGGAAAAATAAAAATCAGCAAGCTAAATAATAATAATAATAATAATAATAATAATAATAATAATAATAATAATAATAAAAATAAAAAAGTTAACTTTGAAAGAAATAAGTCCCCATCAAGGAAAAGACAATCAAAGAAAAAGGTATAAACTGTAAAACCAACCTAACAATAAATGTATTTTCCACCATCATAGCAAAAACTCATAAGACAAAAAGAAAGTCTTAGAATAGTTCTTTTCACTAATATTTTTTGTTAGGTCATATCTTTATTTGTATGCCTTATTTCACTAAAATACACTAAAAACAAACAAACCAGAGGGGGCGGGAATTTAGTGGGAGGCAGAGGGGGGATAAAAGGGGCTATTGGGGGAAACTATGATTAAGAAATGGGGGGGGGGATATAAAAAAATTAATTATTTCTAACAACAAAGAATAAATTATGTCTGTTTCTTTCCTAACTGGTTGTTCAAGGAAATAAACATTAAAATACAGCAAATTCAAACTCAAATAAATACTCCATCCAGATAATTTCATTCTGAAAAACCACCAGTAACAATGACTAAAAATACCTCGCAGCAGGTGGTACACAGAGCCTTGCTGTGTGCAATCAATTCTGTTCATTGCATTTTACTGGCTATTCCTTAATAAACAACTATTCCTGTATAATCTCAAGTTCAGAAAGAAGAGCAGAATTCAATTCTACATGTGTTGTAGTAAAAAGGAGGGACTTTTTTTTTTTAAATCAAAGGTCCTCAACTATTTGATCACCAGGACTTGACTAGCCAAAAATGAAACAGGAGCTAACTAGGGTAGAAAAGCTCCCACACACTGCCCATCCCAAGGCTCATTACTGTCTGCCCCAGGAATTCTGCCCATCCCAAGGCTCATTACTGTACCCTTCATATCTACCAAAAATCTCAACAGCCAAGTTCTCAAACACTATGCTTCTTCATTAGAAACAACACACTTAGTGCCTAGATACTGGTTCCTACCTCCTAACTCCCTCTTATCTTGGTTTTTCAAAAGCAAAGCAAAGCAAATCGAACAGAGTAAAAGGTGTGTGGGGCTCAGGGGAGCTTTGCTAGAGAGCAAGAACTCTATCCAGACAAACTGTATCAGAACAACAACGAACTCACTGGCAATAAGGATACAGCCTCACAGCATCTTAAAAGACAGCTATAAATGACTGCAACATAGTGTTTATTGTTTAACTTTCACAAATCCTTCCTCATTAACCTGAGAAAACAAGTGGAAGTACAGATAGTTTGTATAAATGACTAAAGATGTACAAACTCTCAAACCCAGAGGCCACTGACTCCAAAGCACACACCCATCCTACCAGCCATTCACAGAGCATAAACTGATCTAATCTAATGAAATTATCTAATCTAGCTAGAAGAAATTATACCAGGAAGGAAAGGCAGACTGAAACAGACTTAAGGAGTCAGCAGGAAGCCCCAGGCTGGACAGAAGTAATCTAAGTCAATGGTGAGGGAAAAAAAAATGTTTTAGTGCAGACAGCACTGTTAACCCAGCTCATAACTACAAGACTGGGCTGAATCAGAGAAAGGTTATTCAAGAAGCATTACAAGGAAGTGCACAAGAAACAGTCACCTGATGTTCCCAAGCTTGTTTCTTATGCAATTGTGGGACAGTCACAACATCTACCTTCTAAAGTAGCTGTGAATATTATACCTGTTACTATTATTTAAAACAGGTATCTATATCCTTTCAAAATACACACACACACACACAACACACACACAGAGACAGAAGGTGTATCAATTCTTTTCTACTGCTATCTATCATAAAGTCAAAGGAGGGAAGCTTTTTTTATAAGATATTAACTTAAAATGAAAATTACTTTTTCATTCTTAATTCAAAACATATAATAAAATTATGGGGTACAAAGTTGTTAAACAGGTTATTCAGTGTCAGGAATCACTTCACTCCATAGATTAGTTAGCTTCTCTATAATGTAATAAATAGAAATATATAACGTCACTTTGGTAGTATTCCTACTTAAAACAAAACAAAGGAAAACCCTGAACCTGATTTGAACCTTGAAAAAATTAGAAACAAACAAATCCAGAATATAGAAGATTACACAAGACAAGTCTAAAGTCTTTGAAATGTAAACAAAATATACAACAAAGGATTTGGGGTCTGTTTCAAAGACAAGAAGAATAAAGAGAGATGGAGATGGAAAGAACATTGAGTACATATGAACCCTGAATTGGAGAAAAACGCCACAAAGAAAAAAGAGTAACAAAAATGCTAAAGGACATTCTATGGGCAGTTGGACAATAGGTTACACTCTCACACGAGCCAAAGGATATGTTAACTGCACTGTTACAACATTCTTGTCCACTGAAGACACATATTTAAGTATTAATGGTGAAATACTCTCACTTTTGAGATGTTCAATACCTGAAGAAGAGAGGAGACTTCTGCACTTAACCAATGCTTACTACAATAAGCAATGGGTTCCAGGACAACATTTCATTCTAGCTATATATAGGTAGCAAAGGTGGACATCCACATGTGTATATTGGAATGGAAGATGGTATCACCTCAGGTACAAGGAGCAGCTTGCTTCTGTAAGATTTCCTAATTCTACCTGTGGCCAGGAGACCCTTCCCTTTTAGCGCCTCTCTTTGTTTCTGCTTGAAAATTTCATATTGCTCATCCATCTCCTTGACCCAACATTGTACCTGTGTCCTTTCCCAAACAGGGGGATTTTATTAACCTTCCGACCGGAAAGTATGCTGACACTTTTTTCTTATGTTTTAGGCTTAGAATCTAATTCTAAGCAAATAATGAAGGTATAAAGTATTCCAAAAAAATTTAACACCTCTAACAGACTTCTCTATTTTGTGAGTTTTAGTTACTGAAATCATCAAGTGAAAGGACTGGGATGAGAAGTTTTCTGTAGTTACTTGAACAATCTTAAAATGGCTACATTAAAAAAAAATAATAACTGAAATATTTAATGTCCCCTGAATTTGAGAGGTAGAAGGAACCCTAGATGCTATCTCTATTTATGTTGCTTTTCAATTTGATGGCTTATGTTTGTTTCACCTTTGTATGTTGTGCATATATGTACATATATGTATACATATGTAAAAGAAAACAAAACTTTACTCAGATTACTCATATCAAAAAAGAGTAAGCATTTTTAATTTAGGCCATATGCATACATACATACATACATACATACATACATACATACATACATACTAAACAAATACTATGTGTACACTATGTTTTCTACTCTGTATCTTTATTTAATAAAACCCTAACAAAAAGACTGATAACGGGAACTAGAGTAACTTTGCTTAGTGTGTGTGTGTGTGTGTGTGTGTGTGTGTGTGTGTGTGTATACATATATGCACGCGTACACCTGCCACACTGCATATGCTCGAGTCAGAGTTAGTTCTCACCTACACCTACCAGGTCGGCGAGCATCTTCATTTGAGACATCACACCAGCTCTGGTTCTGGTGTTCTTTAGCTTTGGTTTTTTTGTTGTTGCTTGTTTGTCTTTTGGTTTTGTTTTCATCTTGCTTTGAGACAGGGGTCTCTCCAGTATATAGCTCTGGGCTTTCTAGAACTCACTCTGTGTATGTAGACCATGTTGGCCTTGGATTTACCGAGATCAAACTGCCTCTGTCTCCCAAATGCTAGGATTAAAGGTGTGGGCTAACATACTTGGCTACCAAAGGATCTGTAACTAGTATGATCAGGATCATTCGCTTCTGCTGCTTATGTCTATGAATGCCTTTTCCTGCCGGCTGACTTGTCATCCCGTTTTGTAAGGTATCTTTTGAAGAAACAGTTGTGTTTGTTTTAACTGAGTAATTAAAAACTAATAATCATTTTCTCATAGTTTAAGCTTTCTTTGATCCATTTAAGAAGTTAAACAAAATACAATTTTTTTTGAAAATTTTCAATTTTTAACCTCTAGAATTTACCATTACAGATAAGGAGATATAGGAATCAAAAGCTGTTGACATACAGTAAGTTCTCTTATCTGCTTATTCTTTTGACACAAAAGTCTATCTGTGTCTGAGTACTTTAAAGGTTTATTTTTATTTTGTGTGTGAGAGGCTGCATGTATATATACGTATACCATGAGTAGATAGAGGATCCCCTGGAGTAGAGTTAGAGAAACTTTTGAGCCATGATGCAGGCACTGAGAAGCAACTTCAGGTCCTCTGCAGGAGCAACAAGTCTTCTTTAACCATTAACCCATCTCTATAGGCCTTATGTCTGAGTACTTTAAATCTTGGAGTTAAAGTTCTTTTTTTTTTTTTTTTTTTTTTTTTTTTTTTTTTTTTTTTTTTTTTTTTTTTTTTTTTTTTTTTTTTCTTTTTTTCGAGACAGGGTTTCTCTTTAGCCCTGGCTGTCCTGGAACTCACTTTGTAGACCAGGCTGGCCTCGAACTCAGAAATCCGCCTGCCTCTGCCTCCCGAGTGCTGGGATTAAAGACGTGCGCCACCACGCCCGGCCGGAGTTAAAGTTCTTAAATAAGCCACAAGAAGCTCCAAGTATGAAAAAAAGGAGTCATAGTACTTATTATCATTGACACCTTACAGAAAATGAGAAGAAAAGCTAGAATCTGAGAACTGGACTTTGTAACATATAACCAACAGATGCTCATGATCCTGATACCAGTTAAAAAGCAACTAGAATTTTGGCTGAAAAATAAACCTTTCCTAAGCATAGCCTAAAAAGACTATTTTAAGATAAAACAAAAAGGTATTTAATTATTTGAAGTTTAGAATACTAGGCAGAGACTACACTGAAAGCAGCAAGAATGAACAACATGAAAACAGGAAAAAAAAAAAAAATCGGGAGCTCAAACCAAAACAGAGAAAAAGAGGAATTGAGACCTTTTTATGAAGACAATTCCAAAGTCATAGTTATGTGAGCTGGATTTAAGAAGAACTTAGGGAACTCAGCATACCTTATAAAACTTGACCTTACATAAGTAGGCAGATCAAACCAATTATGTAGAGCAGGAGAGAAAAGGAATAGAATTTTGCCCTGTTTTTGCAATAAGAAATGAAGAGATAAAGAATAAAAAAATTAAAAGTCAAAAATTAATCGTACCAGCTAAAGTAAACACTAATATCCTACATGTATGCGGTATATTTTCAACACATATAAGAATTTTTACATGCCGGGCGTGGTGGCGCATGCCTTTAATCCCAGCACTCGGGAGGCAGAGGCAGGCGGATTTCTGAGTTTGAGGCCAGCCTGGTCTACAAAGTGAGTTCCAGGACAGCCAGGGCTACACAGAGAAACCCTGTCTCAAAAAACCAAAAAAAAAAAAAAAAAAAAAAAAAAAAAAAAAAAAAAAAAAAAAAAAAAAAAAAAAAGAATTTTTACATGAAAACATCAAGACATCTTTTAGTTTAGTCTGCTGTTTGTATCTCTAAGTAATGCTGCTTTGTTTGTAATAGGTGAGTGTTCACTGAAGTGATTACCAGTAACTCGATATTCAGGCTTTTTCTACCATTTTATACATAGACACATGGCATTAAAACTCTTCAAGTTATAGAATACCCAATAAATGTGGTCTAAATAAATTTTTTATAAGAAGACAGCAAGACATTTTCTCCAAAGGAGAGAAACCATCTTTACAGCTCACTAATTTGAATAAGTCTTGTGCCCTCTTATCTGTAAGGAGGACAAGGCATCAAAAATGCTGGCCTTTATTACAGAAGGTGGAACCCACATATAATGATTACTCTTGATTAGTCTAGCAAGTTGTTAAAAACAAAACAAAACAAAAAAAAAAAACTTCCCAATTTTCAATTCAAGTAACAACAAGTGTACTGGTTAGTTTTGTGTCAACTTGACACAACTGGAGTTATCACAGAGAAAGGAGCTTCAGTTGGGGGAAGTACCTCCATGAGATCTAGCTGTGGGGTATTTTCTCAATTAGTGATCAAGGGGAAAAGGCCCCTTGTGGGTGGGACCATCTCTGGGCTGGCAGTCTTGGGTTCTATAAGAGAGCAGGCTGAGCAAGCCAGAGGAATCAAGCCAGTAAAGAACATCCGTCTATGGCTTCTGCATCAGCTCCTGCTTGAGTTCCAGTCCTGACTTCCTTTAGTGATGAACAGCTGTATGGAAGTGTAAGCAGAATAAACCCTTTCCTCCCCAACTCGCTTCTTGGTCATGATGTTTGTGCAGGAATAGAAACCCTGACTAAGACAACAAGCAACTTAGACTGGAAGGGTGTTTGCTTTGTTTTCCCTCAATGGTTTCTTCTAGGTATGAAATTTGTACAGAGCACTATCTACAAATTGCTTTGAGTTAACTCAGAAACACACTAGGGAAAATACTACTAGTACTACTACTAATAATAATAATGACTGTCCTTTTGCTTTGGCACCGCCTTGCTGTTCGTAAGACAAATCTGGGTGACGTTCACCTTTTCCTATTTTATGACTCCACTAACAAATAAAGTATGAAACATTAACAAACCTTTAAAAAGTTTCAAGAGTGATCATCCTGAGTTTGTCTTAAGTGGGTAGGGAGGTAGCTCTTACTCATGTTAGGCCAACAACACTTTTTAAGTTTGAGTATTATTACTCTTATCTCACAAAGTATTTGTTAACCATAAGCAACATATGAACACAAGACAAGAAAATGGAACCACAAAAAAAAAGGAACAAAGCTTACTATGAGACAATGGCATAATTTCAAGGAAAGAACTATTCAAACCATAAGGCAACTCCTGTGACTTCTAACTCAATTTCTCCCTGACTGGCCTTGGCCTTGTCCTCCTCTCCCTCAGTCACCTGCTTCCTCAGCCATGGCTTACAATTAGCTAGTAACCACCAATCTTTAATAAACCCTACTGTCTCTTAAGTCCCTAGACAATATCTGGAAAAACTTCACTATAAACTCCCGATTAGCCAATTTTGAATAAACTCTGCACTGTTCTATAATGTGATTTTCTTGGCTGGCCAGCTATCAAATAACAACATGGAGACATTTTATTAATTATGAAAGTTTGTTCCTGGTTTAACAGACCTTCAACTAACTGATATAAGTAAACTCGACCATCTAGCTCTGTCTGTCCCCACACATGGCTTGTTAGTTACCTCTTCTTCTGTTCCCACACTCAGTTTCTGGCTGACTGGTGAATCTCTCTGATCAACAGGCAAATCCCTCCCCTCAGACTCTTTCCCAAAGTTCTGTCTCTCCCTAGAAGTTCCGCCCTTCCTGTCCTGCCTTTTGGCCAGTCAGCTCTTTATTACATCAATTAGAAGGTGTTGGATGGTGAGTTTACAAGATATGATGCAGTCATGTGAATAACAATACCAAAGTGGGTTTTGCACTCAACTTTTTGCAACAGAGAAATCAGCATTATGAATAATACTGAGACAATCTTTACCAAGTGCACAAAAAGATCATGCCAACAATGCCTCTTAAACTTCTAGAGACATAAACATTCTGTGCACATATATTCATAACGTTTTACTATTTCACATTTGTTTTCAGTGTTATTTTTATTACGCATAGGATCAAACATCATTTGCATTATGAGACCCTTTGTATCTAAATATAAGAAACCTTTATCTTACTGGTGGTATTTATATATATTTCAGCTTTTGGTTCTTACATGTAAGAGTAACATCAGCAGACAAGAAGAAGCATGGTATGGATCAAGATATTGCAACCAATCTATAAAGGTGACATAAATCAGATAATTCGTGCTAACTAATTAGTATGTGTATCAGTCACATTCATCCCACTTCTCTCCCAACACTGAGCCCTGAAACACCTTAATGATGTCTTTGAAGCAAAAGACAATATGCTCACTGTAAAAGGGAGAGCAGTCAAGAACAAATAAAGGATGATGGCACTCTGACAAACAGTAGAAGTAGAGAACCCATTTCTGCCCCTTCCTCCTCGTATAACCAATCACTTACAGAAGTTACTTCTAGATTCCAAGTTGTGTTTCATTATTATAGTTATGTGACTATGTCTCCATAGTTTTATGTAAAAAGTAAAATAAATATATATATATATATATATATATATATATATATATATATATATGCTTATTAGCATAGCGCTTGAAACAAAAAACAAATTCCAGAAAATTTCTGAGGTAAAGAATAAAAGCCTAGAAATGTAATAAACCTAGAGAGATAACTAAAGTAAAAAGGAGCCTAAATTTTAAAATTAACAATTCCATAATCATTAAAGAAGGATTATAAGGTTAAATTAGGCAAATTGGTGGCTATCAAGTCCAGCCTTGAATTTTATAGAAAAGAAACCTTAACTGACATTGCTAAGACCTGACACTGCGGTTTGTATATTTCCTACTAGTCTACATTTCCTCTCTACCTGGGCTCAGTGCTGTTGAGAAAAAAAAAGTCAAGTAACAGTTCAAAATACAGAACATCTATAGATTTACTAAATATTATAAGCCATATTACTTTTGAAAAATAGTGCTTAATATTTGTTTTACAAACATTTGTTGAAAAAATGAGATACCCAATGCTTTGGCACCATGGCTATAAAAGTGAACAAGACAAGAGTGACACACAAATCAATACTAAGTGCTATGAAGAAATACAAGAGACTGATGGCACAGAGGCCAAAGGGGAAGACACACCCATCAGAAGGGCTGCCAGCCAGGAAGTCCTTTCCTGAGGCAAGGCCATCTGAATCAACATTTGAAGAAAAGCACTTAGAAAGCTTAGGACGTGAAGAGTGCATTGTGGAGGACAGAAGACCTGCTACACCACCTCACCAAGAACATGCTGGGAGCTGTTTATCAACTGTTAAATTGGGAGGGGGGGGTGTTTAAAGTCTGAAGGCCCTGTGAGATGCTCAGATTTCCCTTTGAAATTTTCCTAAGCAAAAAGGTCAATGATCAGAAATGATTAAACAAAGGAGCAATGAGATCTGATTTACATTTTAAATAAAGATCACAGAAGCCTTTCTACAAATTAAAATAAAGGAATAACAATAACAACCACCACCCAAAACCCAAAAATCCCATCATATTAGAAAGCAGCTATGAAGGACTGGAGCAGTAAAGATAGGAATTATATTAGACAGCACTTTTAGCAAAAGGTTTGTAAACTCAGCAAACAAAACAAAACCTATCACCATAACAAAAATAAATGGGATGAACCTAAACTTAAAACTTCTCTAAGAAAAAAATAGGAAAAACTATTTGTGATGAGTTAAGTATTAATTAAAGACAAAACTAAAGTAAAAATCACACAAGAAAAAAACAATTATCAATCTGGAATTACCTCAATTTTGAAAAAATAATAGTGTGCTCTTAACCATAGCAGTTCCTGACTGTTACTGCCATCAGGATATGTATATGAGGTTATTTGGATGCAGGTGTATCCTCAGTGAATATATGTGACAAAAACATAAAATATTTATATCTAGGATATTAAAAGGCAACCAAAACTGATAAATGACTAGAGGAAAAAGGTAAAGATTTCATTAGACACTTAGATAACAGAGTTAGCAATCCACATAAAAAGACAACATCACTGTGGTGGTTTGACTAGACTAGCCTCCTGGGGAGTGACACTATTGGGAAGTGTGGCCTTGTTGGAAGAAGTGTGTAACTGTGGGGGTGGGCTTTGAGACTCCTCTCTAGCTGCCTGTAGGCTAGTTTTCTCCGGTCTGCCTTTGTATCAAGATATCCTGCCTTGATGATAATGGATCTAACCTCCAAACCTATATATAAGCCAGCCATAATTAAATGTTGTCCTTTATAGAGTTGCCTTAGTCATAGTGTCTTCACAGTAATGGAAACCCTAACTAAGTCAATCATAACATTTATGAAAAAACAAAACAGAAATGCATAGTGAGTACTACCAACTAAAAAGCTGTGATCTCAAGTGTTGGTTTGGATAAAGAGCAAAGGCTCTCTAGAACTACCAACAAGACTGCAGAACAGCAGGGTCACTGTGTAAAACAGTCTAGCACTTACAAGTTAAAACACACTCAGCCTATCACTTACCTAGCACTTTCACTTTTAGGTAATCACCCAGAAGAAATGAGACATTCACTTTCAAAAATGTGAATGTGACTATTTCTTATAGTACTATTCTCAATCACTCAAAATTGAAGACAATTCCTTTGTCCTCTGAAAACTGACTGAATAGGCAGACTGGACTACATTCACAATGGAGAATCACTCAGCAATACATGGGACCCTTACTATGGTCAAAGGCAAATACATGGCCAAGTCTCCAAGGTCTTATGTTCAAGAAAGAGGCATTTAAAAGGCTATATAATAACAAGTCCACTTATAGTACATTCTCCAACAACCTCACTTTGAGAAAAACAACTTTTATTCCAGAGGGAATGCAAAAGGAAAAGAAACTGTCTACAAAAAGAAAAAAGGGGAAGGAAGGGTAGGGGAGAGCTTATTCCCTGCTGACTGTGGTAGCAGCTCTATAACTATATTCAACTATCAAAATTCATAGACCACACTAAATCTTAAAAGACCATTAAAAGTCAGAAATGAACGTATATTTTTGAATTCTTAGTTCCAGACATCTAAACACTTCATCTACAAACATAAAAAGAATACACAGGTATTTTAAATTCTCATTAATGTTTACAGCCTCATTTTTATCTTGTTTTAAGAGCCTTCCAAACAATTTTTTTGAAACTAAAATATGCAGGGCTGGAGAAATGGATCATTGGTAAGACCAATCATTACTCTGCCTGCAGAGGATCCATGTTCAATTTCCAGCACCTACATGATGGCCCACTATTATCCATAACTCTAACTCAAGAGGATCTGATGTTCTAACCTCAGTGGGCACCAGGCATTGACATGGTGCAAAAGAAATATGCAGACAAAATGTTCATATACATAAAATAAAATAAATAATCCTGAAAAATTAAAAATACTTATCTTTAAAGAAAGAAAATAGGACAGAATGGTGGTGGTAAAAAAGGAAAAAAAAAAAAAAAAAATCGCTGGGCAGTGGTGGTGCATGCCTTTAATCCCAGCACAGCCTGGTCTACAGAATGAGTTCCAGGACAACCAGGGCTACACAGAAAAACCCTGTCTCCAAAAACCAAAATTAATTAATTTATTAATTAAGATGTGTTAAAGTAGATTTGTGCAGTAAAATGTAATGCCAGAAAACTTACAACTCCCAAATCCTAAGTAAGATAGGTGTAATTTGAGGCTTCACCTCAAATAAAAATAATGAACAGAGTATTATGAAGGCACCAGAACAACTGCTGAACTGACAAACAGAAATATGTGGCAACTAACTTACTCTTCAGTACTCACAGAAGAGTCTAATCTTTTCACAAAAATCTTTAAGGCAGCATTGATGACACAAATGTACTTTTTGGTAGAAGAAACCTAAAATTGGTTTCTTAGGAATTCTGAGTGTTCAGATTAAAAGTCCTTACACCTTTCTCAAAGTCCCAAGAGTCATGCCCAATCAGTAACACTTGTTCCAGGTGAATAAGTCTCTCCCTTAGAGCTCATGTTTGTTCTACCGTCTCAATTTTTGGAGGGATACAAAAGCCAGGCTGAGCCCACCATCAATAAGACCTCTGAATGGCAGCTGGTGATGCTGCAGGAAAATAACACAAGAAGTTATAAAAGAAGTGGAAGACGGAAGGGGAGGGGGAGGGGGAAGGGGGAAGGGGGAGGGGAGGGGAGGGAGAGGGGGAGGGAAGAGGGGAAGGGGAAGGGAGGAGGGGAAGTTCCTCCTTAAACAGAAAAAATAAGTAATATTTCAGGTTACCAACAGTTTGGAGAGAAAACAAATTGACTGGTTTTTTAATTGAGAAGCTTTCCAATAAAAATTAATTGAATACATACCACAAGCAACAAATCAGAAATCATACCCCTAACATAAAGTTTGTGAGCTCTGAAGTGAAAATTGAGCTGAAAATTATTTAAATATATGAGAGCCTTTGTTACAAGAGAAGAGAAATCAAAGCCTCTTAAGGGTCTCAGCAAACGGCAGCACAAAGATTGAATTATGACTACATCACTCAATACTGTAGTTCCGTTTTCCAAGGGGGAAAAGGGGAGCAGAGAATCAACATAAGCTATTTGAACTACTTGATGCAAACTGCTGTAGTTTTAAGCATCAACACAGCTCACATATAAGCTGAGCCCTTTAAGTGCCTACGGCTCAGGGACAGCTACACAGTGCCCTTTCCCCCAGCACAACCCACAACCTGTGGGTGAAAACAAACAAACAAAAGGCCACAATAAAATGTTCCTAAAAGCAATGACCAAAATCTAAAATGCATTATGGACCTGAGGTGTTTCTGGCAGTGCTCTCCTGTATTGTGGCATGGAAATGCACTGCAGCCTTGATTTTAAACACATCAAGTCATAAACACCAGTAAAGACCACCTAAAACACTTCAGTTCATAATTGAGATTGCTGTATGCTACAAATTGCAGTGTTTTACTATACATACAAATTTTTTTGCTCTTATAAGAACATAACGGTCTAATTAATTACAGAAAATAAAGATTTAAAAATATTTTCCTATTATTCCTTATCATGAATATCTCTGAATTGTACTACGTTAGAATGTTTAATTTTAGCATTTGCTTTTGGAGTTGCTGACTCAAGTTCACAAATAATCACCAAGTAAACTCTGCTTAGAATTAGGACAGATTCCAATAGTTTCTGGAAGTCCCCCTATGCTGATCACTTTGTTCTGTGTATGTGAAGTGGGGCTGCAAGCACTGAGTATTATAAAATCAGAATACTGATCAACTCGGAAAAACTGAACTGCCCTACACCTTAAATTATCAAATACTCAGCCAATATTCTTTATGTAAAAATAAGCATATATATCTCATTAGTATGCAAATTTTCTTTCATCTTACTAATTAGTAAAACTATATACATATATTACATACACACAACACTGAAGAACTACTTTATGGTGAATTTATGATTTATTATCAGTAAATGCTTTATTTGTGTATCTATATCCAGAACTACATAAACATACCTTCAATAAAAGGGGTTGAAAAAAAGAAGTCTTGGTCTCTACCCAGAGACTGCCCCACCTGGAGATCCATCCCATAAACAACCACCAAAACCAGACACTACGGCGGATGCCAACAAGAGTTTGCTGACAGGAGCCTGATACAGCTGTCTCCTGAGAGACTCTGCCAATGCCTGACGAATACAGAAGTGGTTGCTCACAGTCATCCATTGGACGGAGCACAGGGTCCCCAATGAAGGAGCTAGAGAAAGTACCCAAGGAGCTGAAGGGGTTTGCAGCCCCATAGGAGAAACATCAATATGAACTAACAAACAAGTTCCCCCAGAGCTCCCTGGGACTAAACCACCAATCCAAGAAAACATGGTGGAACTCATGGCTCTAGCTGCATATGTAGCAGAAGATGGCCTAGATAGTCATCTATGGGAGGAGAGACCCTTGGTCCTGTTAAGGTTCTATGCCACAGTACAGGGGACTGCCAGGGCCAGGAAGCGGTAGTGGGTGGGTTGGTAAGAAGGGGGAATGGGGAGGGGATAGGGAATTTTCAGAGGGAAAACTAGGAAAAGGGATAACATTTGAAATGTAAATAAAGAAAATATCTAATAAAAAAATAATGAGAAAAAATTATTTTATACAATAAAAAATAAGTCTTGTAATAATATGCAATAGAAAGTAACAATAGTAAAGACTAAAGAGAAAGACAAAATGACTGAGCAAACAAAATAGCAATCTCTGAGAAAACGCATATCTACTTTATAGCTAATTTTAAAGTTTCGTATCATATGCAATAGAAAGTAATAATAGTAAAGAGTAAAGAGTAAAACAAAATGACTGGCCATAGGCTTGCTTATATTTTAAAAGTAACGTAACTTGTAGATGAGATGCTAAGCTGTTAAAGACTGTTTACATGTAGGCCTGACATCAGAAAAAAACCCACAATTCTTACATGTGAACCAATAATCTCCCTACATGATAAAGCCTATTCACAAACTGAAGCTAAATCCTGAGGACGATACAAAATCTAGTAAAGGAAAGGCTAACACACATTGCTGTAATCTTTAAACAATGGTGTTGGTGTTGGTGTTGAAGGAAAGGGGACTGGGAAGAGAAGGAGGTATTCTTAAGTTTATGGCTATGGTGAGCAACTCAGTGCCATCCTGCTGGGACTCTTTGAAGGATCAATTTTTAGAAAGCATCAGAGGAAAGCAAGCCCTCTGTATCTGGCACCCTCAAACTGTGGCACATGTTTTAGCAGCAACATATAGAGGAATGTGTTAATGGAATGAGATGAGCCTGGAAAGACAACTTCAGTAATGGGGGAGGATAGCCATGCTCAGTATAGGAAAGTCAACTTCAGTAAGTAATGGGGGAGGATAGCCATGCTCAGTATAGGAGGGCAGCCAAGACAAGTCAAGGCCTTTGGTGGCTTGTTATTGAACATAAAAATATGGAAAAAGTGTTCTTGGATATTTACTATGTTTTGGCTTTTGTTAAAAAAGTAAAGTGTGCTTTTCATTTTACTTCAGGTTTATCTTACTAGAGGTTATGTATTCACAGGTATATACATTATACAATTCTAATAAAAGGGAAGAAATTCTATAACATTATTATTATAATATATGCAGTAAATTAATAGAGCAGCAGTTTTTCTTTATCCTAGTTAGTTCACCAATAGCAACACAGAAAGACTAAGATTTATTTACAATTTAAAAGCATAACAACTAGGCATTATAATTCTATTCTAATCTGGCTACCTCTCAGCCAAGATTCCCAAGATACCTGAATTTTTGTATTGGTCTGGCTCTTTGGGCTTCAGGTGTGTTTTCTCATGATGTCTCTCCATACTCCTTCCACATGGTGAATCCCTTCTTCTTCCCTCCCTCTCCCCTTCCCTTTGGCTGGTGGAAGTCCCTCCCTATTCTTTTTATTGCCTAATTATTGGCTTTTCCAGCTTTTATTGACAAGGCAAAGAATAAATGGGTGAAGACTGTTTACAGAAACTTGAGGCAGGAGATTTTTAGCATAAGTATTACAATGATTGAAACCAGATAATGGGAAAGAGAAACCAGTATTTGAATAATACAAGGGTAAACTTTACATAGTGCATCATAACACTATGCCTACAGGATACCCTATACAAACTTGTTTTTATGATTTATTTTCATTTTTAATTATGTATATGTGAAGGGGTACATGTGAGTATAGGTGCCCTTGAAGGCCAAAGGCATGAGACTACCCTGAGCTATAGTAATAAGTGGTTGTTAGCTGCCTAATGTGGATGATGCTAAGAAGCCAAACTCAGGTACTCTACAATAGTTACTGCTCCTAATGCTGAGCCAGATGCAGACACTTATTTCACATACCCTAAACACTTATGCCCTTAAGGTTTTTATCTAAAGGCTTATTATTTTAAAAGACCTATGAGAAATTATCACAATGCTTCATCCCAATGCATTCGAAACATACAATGGTAGTTTTGAAATTTATAATGGCAAATAAGGGACATATTTTCTAAATTGTTATATGGGACTCAGCCCTAGAATGTCAATCTGAAATAAACAAATGCATATTCGTGGGCATACATACATACACACACACACACAAAATGAGGGTCAGCAGAAAAATAAGCAAACACAATATATATCTCAGTAAGGGTCAATCATACGACAAGGACAAGAAAATGTTAAGATAGAAAATAGAAACAGTAAATATTGCCTCTTTAAAAAAATAATTCAAACACATAGGATAGTAAAAGGCAAAGGCATTTAAATCATTTCTTTAGTAATACAAGTAATATTTAAATAGATTTAATAGTGCTGCTCCAAACCAATGAATTATGGGTTTAAAACCTATTAAAATGTAATGTTTTTTTCCTGAGCTGAGAGGAGAGAGATTTAAATCCACTGAATTTTAATATTTCAGCTTGAGCTGCAGGAGGTAGAGAAAGTCCAAATGAACTATTCCATCAGCACCATTCAAGCATGAACATTTTAATCAGTTTTCCTTCCTTGGAGTTCTCTAACACAGTTTACGCTGTCATTCTGAAAGCACTTAACACAGAAAGTGTGAAAAACCACCAAGGCTTGTTATTGCCTTCACAATTGATGGCAAATAATTTTGCAGACTTCCTATCATTAAAATGTCACTGCTAAAAATTGAGGTTCAGCGTTTCTAGTGCTAAACTGCATTTTCCGGCAACACCATGGCATACCTGTTCATAAAGGTTATTGGGATGGGATAGTTTAATGCTTACATTTATATCATTTTCCCCTTAAAAAGTTAGCAAGGAAATGAGGATGAGGAATTTTTTTTTAAATACATTTTCTATTTTCATAAGCCGAATCTCTTTTTTTTTCTAATGCTCACATTAAGAAACTTTTTCTTAATAGAAGTTTGTTGGAATTCTTATGTGTCTACGTTAGCCTCCTTTATTAAGCATAACCACATTCACACAGCATGCACTGATTATATAGTGTAATGGATTTAAAAAGCATTTTAAGATAGTCAGATGACTCAATTTAATAATACAGGAAATGAAAACATCATTTCTAATTAGATCATATTACTGATTTAAAACTGCAATTTGTGTTGTTCCAACAGCGCAATCTCACAGAGATTCTAATTTAAAAACGCAGTGGCTAGTAGGACACATGGCAGGACCAAACTACATATATAACATTTCCCCCAGCCCATTTAGGGTAGCTCAAGAAAAGCATAAATATGAAATCAAAATACAAGACAGTAACTGTAAACAAAAAACAAAAAGGGAAATTTTCTGGTTTTTTTCTTATAATTAAAAGATAAAATGATATTTAACTTATTTCAATCTATCAACACTTTTAAACTGAACATGACCTGTGAAAGAAATCATTATAACTGTTTCATTCCATTAAACACACTAGCTTATTGTCAGGAGAACAGTCACCTCTCCAGGTTTCAGGCTCACTTCAACATTCTGCATTTAAACTGCATGGATCACTGGTTTGGCTCATTTACCAATGAAGGTAGAATAATATTGCAGAGTTAAAAGGTGCTTCATCAGATTTCATTAAATCTGGGAACATTCCCTCCTGTCTGGATGGTATGCATACATATAAAGCAGGTGCATATGGAGGCATAAATAAATGAAGGACTGCAGCAGCATAGATGGGTCTCGTGCCTCCTAGATGAAATGCTGTCGTTTCTTCTGGGCAGAAATTCACTGCCAATTCCATCTAACATCTAAGTAAAGAACTCTATAAACCTGACTAGTCATCATTTTGGTAACAAATCAAAGTACTACCATTTCCTGGAAAGGTGAGACAGCTCAGCCAATAAAGGCTTTTGTTACTAAGGCTTCAAAACTGAGCTTAAGCCCTAGATTCCATGTGGTAGCAGGAGAGAACCGACTCTCACAATCACCTTCTAGCCTCTCCAATGAAGATGGCCCAAGTATCCCACCATCCCAACACAAATAAATAAATAGTTTTAAAAAATGTAATCCTACCACTACTTAGTATGATACGCAAGAGGACTGAAATTATGGGTGCTGCATTTAAAAGCCCACAATCCCACATAAACTCTCTGAAACCTACTTATAGAAGACTATCACCATGCTTTTAGAAAGAAAGAAAAGAAAAGAAAAGAAAAGAAAAGAAAAGAAAAGAAAAGAAAAGAAAAGAAAAGGAAAGGAAAGGAAAGAAAAGATGGGTATCAGCAGCAGAACTGATCACATGAGTTTGTAACCAGGTTCCTTTCTTCTTGGTTTTTGGTTGCCCAGAATGGCTCCACTCGCTTTGTAAAATCTGTTTTTCAGAACAGTCAGATTATGTAATTTTTAACTCCATTCTTTGTCCTAATACAAATAGTTTGAAACTCCACAAACTACATCAACACCAACAGATGCTGCTTTGATAGCATGCAGCTCTCTGAATTAGGTTCTTCAAGTAAGCTTTTAGATTACAAAATTAAATTGGCTTAATTTTAAAAATTAAATCTATATAGACAATATGTCTATTATAGTAACAGCTACAACTTATAAGTGGTTTCTCTAAGAGCAATGTATTGTCCCATTCAAAATGAAGTAGCATATAACAGCCTTAAAAATATACGTGAAATGATAAAGATGTTTCCTATAAACATGTAATTTTCATCTGTCCTCATTTTTAATCAATATCTAAAACAATGTAAGTCTGATTTAGCTCATGTTTCAATTGTACAACTTGGTCACTAGAAACTAGAAAAGCAAAAATAAATAACAAAAATGCACTGTTTTCCTAGAAACAGGTGCTAATGAGATGCAGGTAGAAATCACTGTCTGTCTTTAGCTACTCATGAAATGACCCTACAAGGTTCTCAGGCAGCATACTGTACATGCCACTGTAGGTAGTTTCTATCATGTTTGACATGTGAGAGATAATGTAAAAACAAAACCACACACATATATTCTATTCTGGCATGACCACACATTCACACACCAAAAAAAAAAAAAAGTTAATGCAAGCAAAATCACTAAATACACTTACAGTAACTTAAAATTGAACTCTCTTAATTACAAAATAGATATACTGCCATTTTCTAGTGTTTTAAGAAAGAAGAACATCATAAAATGTTTTCTCTCCACTGCCCTTGGCTCCCACCTAGCATAAAGATGTGTGACAAAGGTTCCTGAGACCATAGGCCCATTTGATTTATCCTTTCCTTTCCAGGGGGCACTTTTCTAACTCTTTTTTTGTTTATGATGTGTGCTAATTTCCAGCATTTTTTTTCTTGTGGTCAGAGACAGAAAACAGACCTTCAAATAGCCCGTTAAGTAACAAGCTCCAATCAGACTCCTGCTATCCACACCAGTGCAATGATCCTTGAGTTCTGATCTCCTTGTTAAAGGACAGTTGGCATAATTGAAGCAGCAGCTTCACCTCAGATTGATTATCAGGCAACCCTTAGTTGTATCTTCACTTAGCAATTTGAATTTTAATGAAAGTAAATGGAATAATTAGCATTTCAAAGTGTGTTTGATACACTGAAGAAAAAAGAGAAAAGACTTTTGTGTATAATTTCTACAAAACAGAAAGCATTTGGGAGGGAGAGGGAAGAAGGAAAGGGAGTCTTCTTTAGAATGTGCTAAAGTGTGGCTTGCCCTTCTGCATAAACTGTTCACAACAAGAGTTCTCCTCTTTGTTATTGTTCCTAAGTTTATTAGATGTTACATTTGGAGCTGGAGTGAATGCCTAAACCTATGGGTCCAGCAGGTTCTAAGAAAGACCACTGCCTCTACTGCCAGCTAGGGTTTTTTCCAAGTGTGCCAGGGATTTTCTTTCTTCCTCTTTCTTTTTTTTTTTTTTTTTTTTTTTTTGGTTCATCTACTATTTCTCCTAAAAATGGACATAGCCACTCATTACAAAGGAGAAAGAGTAGGAGAGGCGACACAAAACTACGTATTTTACTAAAAGTGCTATTAAGGCAATCTAAATCATTTGTGGAAAGATAAAAAAATCAGGTCATTTATAACATCAGAGCATCCTGTATCTTTTCTTTTTTGCCCCTGTCTAGTTTAGCAACAGAAACTAATGGCACAGTAAAGAAACATGAGAAAGAGCTATCCAGTCTCCTCAGGGGAGTTTTCATGAGCCAACTTAATTAGTAAACTGGTCCAGAGCTTCTGAGAAGCTGGCAAATGCCTCGGGAGACTGAAGGAAGAGCTTAAGTCACTGTGATCATCTACTACATTTTGCCCCTTTGTGGGAACAAAATTTAAAAAGAGAAAAGCAAGAAAGCTAAGGACACACACTAAGATCAGAGCTAAAATGGAAAGGCCACGTACCCCAATGATGGCGTTCAGTTCTGCCATGGTCACCTGCTTGGCCCGTTCCACAGCCTGCACCACTTGTTGCTGGTGCTATAAATGAAGATCAGAAACAGAATACAATTATTTGTTTTCTACTCGGTCAGAACAACTTTTCCTAATATGTCCTCTAACTTTACATGCAAAATAGCAATTTGGGAGTCTCTAGATTTCCAAATAAAACCCCCAGGTGGTAGATGACTACCCAAGATGTCCAGGGTCATTAGGAATAACAAGTTGTCAGATGTACAAGTTGTCAGATGCCTCCTACATCTGCACTGTCTGCACAGACTCCATTCTCAGGCCAAGAGAGAACTCTAACATCCGCCAGTACTGAAGAGAAAGCTCAACTCATCCCCTGCTGCTACTCCCTTTCTCTATGCCACCTACAGGGGAAACACAAGTCTTTAAGTATTCTCTACTGGTACTAATTTTTAAATTCTTCTCAGGTGTCTATTAGCATGAACATCAAAAGGTTATTTCTAATTCCATGTTCTATCTCCCCTGGAAGTGTAAAATTCTATATTTGTATTTCTGTCATAAAGGGTTGTGTGCTTAAGCAAACATGCAAATGAAATGGAAGTACTCATGTCCTTTTTAAAAATACAACAGAAAAACTAAAACCTAGAACTTTAAATAATTTTTTTAAGAAACACTAGAGTCATTACTACTGGAAAAATCTCTCCACTCTTGAT
The DNA here is from genome assembly GCA_902729485.2 of Mus minutoides. Lineage (NCBI taxonomy): Eukaryota > Metazoa > Chordata > Mammalia > Rodentia > Muridae > Mus > Mus minutoides. The sequence goes on along the minus strand of LR750209.1, from coordinate 379,127 downwards.
TCATTTCCAAAGATAACAAGCAATAACTGATATTAATGAGTTTTGAAATAATGGTAAAAATAAAAAAAAAAAAACCTAACACAGAAGTGTTTACATGGAACATTCACAAACCTAGACACACACAAATGGTTGTGTAAGACCCTCAGTGTGACATCACTCCAAGCACACGGGAAGCGTCTGCTCTACAGAACTCACATTTGGTCTGTGGAAATCTTTCAAGTAGCTTTAGCAAGTAAAGGACAAAAAGCTATGTTACAGGCATTCCTCTGGGTGGTCAGAAGAGGCATGTGTTAGTTGATCTCTGCTAAAATTTTAGCATATGCTCTTCACATATGTTCTTCACATGGTTCAACTATAAAACTGCTTACAACATGCAAGAGACTGACCATCAAACATGAAGTTTTTTTCCCTTACTGTCAAGCTTCCACTTCAAAATTCTCAAACATATATAATACTATAACTTAACTTCTACTTCTAACCTGAATATAGGCATGAGAGGAAAGTTCTATGGGAAAGGAAACTGCCTTAAATTAGTTGCATATTAAAATCTTTTCATCCTCTGCTTAATACAAAAATATTAAACACATTAATACCTTTTAAGTTTTCACTAGAAGTTAACCATTAAATGATATACTTGTGAATTGTTTTTAGTTGTAGGAGTTTCAGTTTCAAACCATAGCCTAAGAAGTAAGCTTGGTCTTTATAAATAGTTATCTACTTACTTTTTCATATTTACTAAAATGAAATAATTCCTTTTCTCTCTTTCTGAAATAAAGGTCTTGAAATGGAAAGTCAAACAAAAGATAACATTACACTCATCTACAATGCACAGCATTCACTCTCCTCATACATTCATTCACTTACCACTGTGTGTGCAAGCTCCTCCCATTACCATATCTCTATCTACTGAAATAGCTCAGGATACCAGTAATGTGCTTGTCACAAAAGAGTGAGTAGATAGATGTAAACTGTATTCCCCCATCACATGCTGGCCAGCTGAGACAGCATGCACTTAATTCCAGCACTAGGGAGGCAGAGAAAGGACCTCAGAAATATCCTCTCCAGACAGTACAACCAAATTCCCGGTTCAATGAGAGACTGTCTCAAAAAATGATGTGAAAGGAGAACCAAGTCCAGATTTCAATCTCTGACTTAGCACATATACACATATGTACACAAGCAAGTATGTAGATACAAACACATACATACACAGACATAGAAGGAATTGAGATTACAAGTCAATAAAATGGCCAGTAATAACTTCATCCTATCTTTAAGTCAATATGACCCAGGCCACGTTTACTGAGCATGTACTAAGTTCCAAGCTCAAAGCCGATTTTTCTAGTACCAGGACTGTACAACTATTGCACCGTAAGTTGTATCCCAACTTCTTAGAAGGGTAAAGAAAGACACCTCAAGTAGCAAGGCTCTATGGCATTAAAATCAAGTACATTTTTGAGAAAACTCAATTTACTGATCTACCATCAGATCTGACAGTAACTTGTTAGGAAACTAACATAAAAATGGAAGTCATGACTCAGCTGTCTGCTTGGACAGCAATGGCTAAGGGCTGATACAGTTTCTGGACTTTACCTGCAGATTGGAATTCAACTTCCTTATTTCTGTTCACAGTCCATGAAACATTCACTGTTTAAGCACCTTTATGATATAAACTTGCTAAGACAAACAATACCACCTCTCCTGTTGGCTCTGAAAGCACCAATAACACTCTACCATTACTCACTCCACTACATGGTAAGCGTATCACCACACAGACTGGACACATCCACTAGGTAGTATGGACATTAAAACTCAGGCAGAAAGAGGAGGCAAAAAGAACACAAACGGGAAATGGTAACTCGAGACAAAAACCCACACTATTCCCCAAAGCTGGCCCAACAAGGATATATGTATTTTTTTTTCATGCTCAGATTTTTAGCAAACAAGGTCCCTGACTCAGAAAATTCATAAAGTGTTTCACACTTTTTTAGAATGCTGACGGCTTTTCCACTCTGCCTGCCATCTCCTCATGCTCTGCTCTCATTTGATTCCAGCCCCACTTCCGGCTTATCCTGTTACCACACCTCAAGTGGTGACACGGCCACTTTCGCCCCAGCCAGTCAGCAGAAGGGAACAGTCCTCTCTGTGTTTCAGCAGCACTACCAAACAAAATGTCACTGAGGGAACAGTAACAAGCAAGGGGGGACTGGACTGAAGGGAAACAAAATATGGCCCGTTACTTATTCCTTAAAATACTGAAAATGATACTTTAATATTTAAAAACAAACTGTACTGTATGTAGGAACAATTTTATAACTGCAGAGTTACATGTAAAATAAAGGGAACTTATGATGTATATTAGAATACTGTGATTGAAAGAATACAGGTGTTGCTGGAAGGGGGGACAAAAGTCTGTACACTAAATTATTTTCATTGTTACAAAATTACTTTTAATATTAAGAAAAGCATCAGATGTTTCTTCCATGAAATTGAAAGGATATAAGCCCATGTAGGTACAATACAACTAACTGATAAACAGACCTTTATGAACTAGTTATGTGAACAATAGGTTTTTCAGATGGGATATTTTTTCAGAAAGGATACCAAGGCCAACATCTGTCTTATCAGTATTTTGAGGCAGATGAGAGATGTAGTGTTAATAAGAAAAGTAATAAAAATTGTTACAACTTGAAAAATTTAAGAATTACTGCCCATATTGGAAGAAAAAATACTGGCAGAAATGCAAAGATGATCAGGATTCTTACAATGAGCACCATATTGCTAGCTACAGAGATACAAAAAAACAGACTTACCACTCCCATTTCCTATTCATATAGATCCCACCCACAGACAGAGTACAAGGAAATGTAAGACATAAATATCGAAAGAGGTTTTAGAGGGAAATCAGGAAAGCCTTTGTTTTCCATTCGTTTATTCATTCATTCAAATATGTATAGAGTTCCTAATATGCAGCAGGCACAGAGGTTAAGATGGTTAGGATTTTGTCAACAGACCAGACACCCTGGTTGTATGCAATATACCAGGCAAAAGATATTCAAGGCAGAACTTAACCAAATGCTCTTCCTAATAGGAAGCATTAGCCATGTGTAGATAAATGCCACCCATTTATCATAATTTGGCTTTAGAATGAGCCTTTAGAGATTCTAAGACTCAGATACTAGGCTACAAGCCTCTGAAAACCAAATGCTGTCTGGGTTGGTATGGGAGAAGTGCAGTATCATCCACAGGTCAAAAACTACAGTATATCCACTGGTTTAAATTCTACAAAGAGGGGTTAAAGAAAAGCTCAAGGTTAAGAGCACTTTTTGCTCTTGAAGAAGAGCTGGGTTTGGTTCTCAGCATCTACACAGTAGCTCACAATCATCTCTAACATCAGTTCCAGAGGATCCAATACCATTTTCTGGCCTCTATGGCAATGCGTGTATAATACACACACACACACACACACACACACACACACACACACACACACACACACACAGAGGCAAAACTCTCATAAATGGAAAAATAGATAAATCTAAATTTTCAAAACTCTATGAAGAAAGATGGAGAATTAATACTCAAAACCTCTATAATTACTACTGGGGAATAATTTCCGAGAGAAAATTAGAGGATGTTATGCAATCATTTATCAAGGAAATATCTTAATCTAATCTAAGTATTAGAGGATGAGTCCCTAAGGAAGCTGACCTGACAGCTGAAACTAGAAGAACCTCTTAGGATGAAGAATAAGAGAAAAAGAAAGAAAAGGAAAAAGAAAATAACAGACAAAAGAAAAAACAAAAGTCTATGAAGTGGAAAGAAGCTTGTGGGTGACTGGGGGTGAGTGGGTTAAGGAATTCCAAAGGACAGGCAGAGTAGGATACATAGGGCCTTTAGGGCAGGCCAAATCTCTTTAAAGTGGAAGAGAAATTCACAACAAAGGCAGATGCATGGAGATATAGGAGTATGACAGAGGTATTTCTAGATATGCACATATTGGTAGGAATAAAATCTGAAAAAAAATGGAATATGGCCATCAGTGTAGGACTTTGCATGACATGACAAACAGCTTTACTTTATCGTAGTAGAAAGTGAGACATTATGAAAATGTTTTAAACCACTGAATTCTATCAGTTTCTAGAGTTTAGTAAGATGGACCTTACAGAAGGCGGGGAGTCAACAAAGTGAGGACAACTAGAGAGCCATGCAATAAGATATTCAGCCAGGCAAAAGATATTCAAGGCAGAACTTAACCAAATGCTCTTCCTAATAGGAAGCATTAGCCATGTGTAGATAAATGCCACCCATTTATCATAATGTGGCCCTAGAATGAACCTTTAGAGATTCTAAGACTCAGATACTAGGCTTTATTAAGCACTGAACAAGACTCTGAAAACCAAATGCTATCTGGGTTGGTATGGGAGAAGTCCAGTATCATCCACAGGTCAAAAACTACAGTATATCCACTAGTTTACTCCCCTCTGAAGCGTTCTAGCCAATTGTGAGTCATTCTCTGAAAAGAACTCATGATACCTTATTAATAAGCTTTTTCTACTGGAGGATAATTAGCCCTAATACTATAATTTAAAATCTGCTTTCCAAAAGCTTCCCACTGGCCCCAACTTTTTCTCTGAATTTACATCTGAAAATAGTATAATAGGTCTTCAACTTACTTCCCTTTCAGGTTAAACAGTCTTAGGTCATTCAATGGCTCGAATGTTGTTCATTCTTCAGGCCATACTCAATGTGGAAGGAACACAAAACTCCAGGTGCAACTGAACAGATCAAGTACAAGTGAAAATACCACTCCATGCTTTGGAAGTGTCACTGAAATCCTACTTTATCTACTAAAGAATTCTTACTAAGTTTACAGGTACATAAGCAATGTAAATATACCTCCTAAATCTACCTGTCCTATGCTCCAAAACTGTTTCTCAAAAAGAGATATAAAACATAAATATCAACAAAAAAAAATATCACCAACATTTGGTAAAATGAAGAACTTCTCAAAGCCACAGTTCAGATGATGAATACATACACATAGCCTACCAAACAATTTTGGCTTGAAACATAGGATCAAAGACTACAGATGTAAACAAAGTTCTCAAAAGAAGAAATACAAATTGCCAATACTTTTCAGTGTTCAACAACCTTAGCCATCAAGGAAATGCAAATTAAAACTATTTTGAGGCTTCATTTCACTCTGGTTAAATGGCTATCATCAAGAGGAAAAAAAAATGACAAAAATTCTGGCAATGATGTGGCAAAAAAAGAGTCTCATTCTCTGTTAGTGAAAGAGTAAACTATCAGCCACTATGGAAATCAATATGAGGTTTCTCAACAATTACAAACAGAACTACTATCACACACACACACACACACACACACACACACACACACACACACACGACTCTATTTTTAACAGTTACATCACACATCAATTACTGCGGCTCTAGTCACAATGCCATCAGACTAGCTGTCTATCACTGGTAAATGGGTAAATATGAAACTGCACTAAATATGTACTAATGGAATTTTATTTAAATGTTACAAAATGAATTCACAAGAACATGAATAGAACTGGAAAATATTGAGGAAACCCAGGCTCAGAAAAACATCTTACATTTTTTCGCTCATATGCAGATACCAGTCTCTTAGTTCTATATAGTGTACTTCTGTGAGGTGTGTAGAGAGACTAAGAAATAAAAGGGAAGGCATTAGAAGGTGGGGGTAGGGCTTTAATGCATACAGTGGAGTTGGTAACAGCACAGGTCATAGGATATTGGAAGGAAGAACACTAGGAATGGGAGGCTTTAAGGAGGGAGGAATGGGGTCAGAAAGATGTGAGAATAGAGGGAATGGGAGAGGGGAGGAGTTCAACCCCAACTGAATACATATGAAAATACTATAAAGAAGCCTGTCACTCTGTAAAACAATTAAAAGGTAAAAGTAGCGCCTTTAATCCCAGCACTCTGGAGGCAGAGGCAGGCGGATTTCTGAGTTCGAGGCCAGCCTGGTCTACAGAGTGAGTTCCAGGACAGACAGAGAAACCCTGTCTCAAAAAACCAAAAAAAAGTAGCATAAAAGTAAGCTCTTGGGAACACATTGGAAAAGTTGCTCAAGTCTTTCCCTACTCATCACTTTGCCTGGCCACCTCCCTTCTTCACAAAAGGCCTCGGAATTCGTTCTATTTGTATACCCAAGCTCCATGGTTCACTGCTGTCCAATAGAACCTTCTACAATGTTCACACTCTTCCATTTGTACTAATAATATGCCAGCCACCAACCACAAATGAATAAGCACTAAGTACTTAGAATGTTTCTAGTGTAACTGAGAAAGTAGTTCTAAATTTTCTTAAGCCTTAATTACAATTTAAATTAACATTGCTACCTCTGTATTAGACAATGCAACTCTGCTTATACTCAAAGTACTTTGAAGTTTATCTTCACTCAAAGATAGTAGGTTTTTCAAACATATATTAATTTTGGAAACATGCATACAAGGCTGTCAATGCCGCCTTTGGAGGGAAGCCCACATTTAATTAAACCTGCAGGAGAAAAAGAAAATTACCTCCTGAGAGTCATCTTTTATTTCCTGAGGTCAAACAGATCATAATGCTACCATTATGCCACTCGATTGTGATTAAAACACATGGTCAGCTGAAGCAAGATAATTAGTCAACCAAAAGAACACAGGGGAATATTATATTCTCTGATAGCTCAGGGTTTTGAGGAGAAAGAAAATGTTTTAAATGATGTTTACCCTGCATATACCTAAATGTAAAATTCACAAATTGGGATCAAATCTTCTGAAGAAGCCCAATGCATATATATTACATCCTTCAGGACATCCTCCGCATAGAATGCACTGGAACCCATGCATATATTACATCCTTCAGGACATCATCTGCATAGAATGCACTGGAACCCATTTCTGAAACTAACAAACCGACTCCATAATGTAAGGGAGACTTATGTAATACAGGCTGCTGACACTCAAATGTTCTCCTAAGATGGTTGTAGAAATATCTATGTTTCCCTGCCTATGAGCGGTTCTCTGGTGATTTCAGCCAAGCTCGCCTACATCAAACCATGTCACCACAAATCCGTGACTTCTTAAAACGTAAAGAAGCAATATGAGGAATTAGGGTGGAGTCATTACAGATCAATAACACTGCTACCAGTGCATGTAACCACTGTATTTTGTTCCTTTCCTCCCTAAGGCACAGTAAGAAAGAGCCTGATCACATTTTTCATTCAACTTCTATTTCACAATTATTCTGTACATGCAAAAAGTGATTCAGAGAAATAAAATACCTACACACTAAAATAAATGGTGTGGACAATACTCCTCTATCACATGCCTGAAAAGGCTGTTTTCACATCACGTTAGAAGGAAAAAATGTAAACCTATCAGACACAAAAATGTATGTATCACTTAGAATTATAATTCTATTGAATTCATATGACCACTACTATATAACTGTGTATTATCTACTTTTTTTTAAGATTCCTTTTTTTAATTGGATATTTTCTTAATTTCAAATTCTATCCCCTTTTCGCCCTGGCCCTGGGGAAATCCCTACCCCAGCTCCACTTCCCCTGCTTCTGTGAGGGTGTTCACCCACACACTCCTGCTTCCCTGCCCTAACATTCCTTACACTTCGGGCATCAAGCTGTCACAGGACCAAGGGCCTCTTCTCCCACTGAAGCCCAACAAGGCCATCCTCTGCTACATATATGTGGCTGGAGACATGGGTCCCTCCATTTGCACTCTCTGGTTGGTGGTTTAGTCCCTGGGAGCTCTGGGAGTACTGGTTGGTTGATATTGTTCTTTCTATGAGGTCGCAAACCCCTTAAGCTCCTCAGTCCTTTCTCTAACTCCTCCACTGGGGACCCCATGCTCAGTCCAATGGTTGGCTGCAAGCCATCGGCCTCTATATTTGTCAGCCTCTGGAAGAGCCTCTCAGAAGACAGCTATATCAGGCTCCTGTCAGCATGCACTTCTTGGTATCTACAATAGTGTCTGCATTTGATGACTGTATATGGAATAGATCCCCAGGTGGGGCAGACTCTGGATGGCCTTTCATTCAGACTCTGCTCCATACTTTGTCTCCATATTTGCTCCCACGAGTATTTGTTCCTCCTTCTAAGAAGGACCAAAGCACCCATACTTTGGTCTTCCTTCTTCTTGAGCTTCATGTGGTCTGTGAATTGATCTTGGGTATTCTGAACATTTGAGCTAATATCCACTTATCAGTGAGTGCATACAATGTGTGTTCTTCTGTGATTGGGTTACCTCACTCAGGGTGATATTTTCTAGTTCCATCCATTTGCCTAAGAATTTCATGAATTCATTTTTAATAGCTGAATAGTAAGTACTCCCCTGTGTAATAGGACAAAACGGCAATCAACAGATTGGTTAAAGATCTTTACCAATCCTACATCCAATAGAGGGCTAATATCCAATATATACAAAGAACTCAAGAAGGTAGCTCCAGAGATTCAAATAACCCTATTTAAAAATGGGGTACAAAGCTAAACAAAGAATTTTCAACTGAGGAATATCGAATGGCTGAGAAGCACCTAAAGAAATGTTCAACATCCTTAGTCATGGGGGGGGGGGGGGGAACCCTGAGATTCCACCTCACATTAGTCAGAATGGCTAAGATCAAAAACTCAAGTGACAGCAGATGCTAGCAAGGATGTGGAGAAAGAGGAACACTCCTCCCACTGTGGGTGGGACTGCAAGATGGTACAAGTACTCTGGAAATCTTTCTGGCAGTTCCTCAGAAAAGTAGGCATAGTATTATCTGACGACCCTGGGCATATACCCAAAAGATATTCCAACGTATAAGGACACATGCTCCTCTATATTCATAGCAGCCTTATTTATATTAGCCCAAATGTCCTTCAACAGAGGAATGGATACAGAAGATTCATTTATTTTTAAGTATGAGTGCTCTATCTGCATTGACACCTGCATGCCAGAAGAGGGCATCAGATCCCATTACAGATGGTTGTGAGCCACCATGTGGGTGCTAGGAATTGAACTCAGGACCTCTGGAAGAGCAGACAGTGCTCTTAAGCACTGAGCAATCTCTCTAACCTCCATGTCTACTTTGTAAATGCAATGTAGAAAGTCCAAACTAATCTACAAAATTCTGATGAAACAAACAATTAGACAAAGTAAATTTGCAATATGATACAACTGGTTAAGAAAACCTAACATGAAAATAGGCAAAGGTGAGTTCTAAGCTGTAACTAATTTGTACCAGAAAGCATTAAAAGCTAAAGTTACCTTTCCCCTAAGTAAATGTTAGATGGAAGTAAAGGACTAGAATTTTCCACTCATAATTTAGCTTTTAATGTCTAAAAAGTCTAATGATTAGAACATTTCTGTTAAGTGTTGTAAAGAAAAAACCAATTAATTATTTCACTTATTAAACCAGTATTTATTCAAAATAACAGATGCACAGAAAAAACTGTTCTACTCCTTTCTGAGCCCAGACTACAAATAATTTCATGTCAATGTGAGGTCCAGCCTACATGATGCCTCCACCAGCTCCCAAGGAGCTCTGCCTGTTTAAATAACTTACAAACAAAATACCTAGCTGTGGAGTTCCAAAAGGAGGAAGGAACCAAACATCCATTCTCCTTGGCACTGAATGACTAGAAACTAGCTGTTCAATTTATTGATGGCAAGATTTAAAACAAGGACCACGAGTTTAAAAAATGGGATTTGAACAGCCACTGCTCATAAGGAACCACTGTCTGCTTTCACTCTACAGGATTATTTCAGGCTGTGGTTTAGAAATGGTTTGCAGAAGTGCAAAGAATAGGTCAGTGAGTACTCAGACACAGATGGAAAGCTACATCACAACTACACGAGGTTCAAGCTTCTATCCTGAGAGAGCCTCGGAAAGTTTATGAGAAGTCAGTAAGAGCTTGAGCAAAAACGGTATCTTCTGGACATGACAGGGCTATGCACTCATGATCTTGCAGCAGCTGAGTCAGCAATCTAGCACAAAGATGGAAGAAGAGTGAGCCCCCCTAGCTGAGTAGCTATGGACAGATGACAACTTTAGGGGAGAGAGAATTAGTGTTATTTAAGGGTTTGGCCCCTACTAGTTCAACCACACTACAGTGGACAGTCCATGCTAAAAAATATATTTGGACAGCATAAAATGGATTCCATTATTAAATAAGATAAGAAAAGATATAAAATTGGGAATTAGGGAAGAGAGAGTGGGTCTGGGAGGCATTAATTAGGGAGATGATATGCAGGGGATATGATCAAAACTCCCAAAGAATAAAACTATTATATTAAAAATCGTTCGCAATACAAGCCTCTAAAATGGATCAACCTTATTCTGTAAAACAATAAATTTAAGCAGATTAATCTCTTTTTTTAATTTTGCTTTTTCAAGACAGGCTTCTCTGTGTAACCCTGGGCATCCTTAAACTCTCTGTATAGAACAGCTTGGGTTCAACCTCAAAGAGATCCACCCACCTGCCTCTGCCTCCTGAGTACTAGGATTAAAGGTCTGTGACTCCACCACCCAGCATAAGAAGACCTTTCAAACAAACAAGACATCTTAAAACCAATGACCTGCAGGATGATTCTTTCCTGATTTGGGGGAGCAAAATTTTTAAATCTCACTGCCTCAAGATGTATGTGAAATAATAAAGGAAAGAAAAGCATTTTCCAGCAAGCAAATTTGCTAAAAATACAGCAAACCAAGGATAATTTGCCATAGTCTAGTCTTTAACTGAGAAGTACTTTAAAGAATCCTAGGATTGAACATTATTTTTTAATCATCAGGGAAATGCAAATCAAAACGACATTGAGATTCCACCTCACACCAGTCAGAATGGCTAAATCTGGCGGTTCCTCAGAAAATTGGACATAGTACTACCGCTAGATCAAGCAATACCTCTCCTGGGCATATACCCAGAAGATGCTCCAACTGGTAATAAGGACACATGCTCCATTATGTTCATAGCAGCCTTACTTATAATAGCCAGAAGCCGGAAAGAATCCAGATGTCCCTCAACAGAGGAATGGATACAGAAAATGTGGTACATTTACACAATGGAGTACTACTCAGCTATTAAAAACAATGAATTTATGAAATTCTTAGACAGATGGATGGATCTGGAGGATTTCATCCTGAGTGAGGTAACCCAATCACAAAAGAACACAAATGATACACACTCACTGATAAGTGGATATTAGCCCAGAAACTTAGAATACCCAAGATACAATTTGCAAAACATATGAAACTCAAGAAGGAAGACCAAAGTGTGGATACTTCATTCCTCCTTAGAATGGGGAACAAAATACCCATGGAAGGAGTTACAGAGAAAGCTTGGAGCTGAGACGGAAGGAAGGACCATCCAGAGACTGCCCCACGTGGGGATCCATCCCATAATCAGCCACCAAACGCAGACACTATTGCATATGCCAGCAAAGATTTGGTCTTGCAAAGATTATATGCCCCAGTACAGGGGAATGCCAGGGCCAGGAAGCAGGAGTGGTTGGGTTAGCGAGCAAGGCGGGTTGGGGGGGGGGTGTATAGGGAACTTTTGGGATAGCATTTGAAATGTAAATGAAGAAAATATCTAATAAAAAATTTTGTCCAAAATTTAAAAAAAAATTAAAGTAATGCAATGCAGGTTATTCATCTATGTCAATTATACTTTTTTATAACTAAAATAAAAAAGAGTATCTTGTTAAAGATAGCACACAGAGAAAATTGTATTCCCATGTTCTCATCTCTGAAAAATATTCTTCCAACCAAGTCATACAAAGGCAAGACAAGAGTGGAACTAGCTGGAGTGAAAAGAGGTCATCAAATTGTAAGAAAGATATAAGTGGAGTTTGTCTTACTTTATGATGTCAATGTCTCCAATTCATGATTCTTGAAAATGGATATATTGACAATATTTATATGACTGTATCATACAGCTACAAATTACTTTCACAGTTAGAAGACAGCTACTGTCCAATAGTGATTGCATGGATAATCAATGTTTACAGAATAGTGCAAACTCAAAAACAAAAAGAAAATCCTAGGATTGGCCAGGCAGGGGTGGCACACGCCTTTAATCCCAGCACTTGGGAGGCAGAGGCAGGAGGATTTCTGAGTTCAAGGCAAGCCTGGTCTACAGAATGAGTTCCAGGACAGCCAGGGCTACACAGAGAAACCCTGTCTCGGGGGCGGGGGGGGGGGGGACAGACAGATAGACAGACATAAACAACAACAACAACAACAACAACAACAACAAAAGAGTCCTAGGATTGTAAATGTTTAACAGGCACATATAGACTCTACAAGTTGTTCAGAGTCTACATGGTCCATATCTGTTCATATGTACTCCAATCTTTTCTATACTGTGTGACTAAATCAAGTATAAACTCCTTGATAAGTTATAGTACAGCAAAATTTGAACATTGGATGTATAATTTTTATAGCAAAAACTATACATTTTTTATATATTAGGTTATCAATTAAAATGGGTTTTGCTAAGTATATGGTCAGATAGAGTATTTATTACATAAACATATACCACATAATAGCAATAATGCCATGTAATAGCAAAAACAGCCATTATTTTCATGTTATGCATAGCACTGTATCTAAAAACTATCCCTATATCCCTCTTCTTTTGCCTTACTATAAGTTTTAGGTGGCTGTGTAAGACTCCACTTCAAAGTCTCCTTATAGCTACATAGGGACAGTAACTAGATCTGGGACATTGCAAAAACATTGTAAAAACGAGCATCTTCCACATTCTGCCTTTTAAGGGAAAAAAATATTTCCCCTCCTTTCCCATTTCTATAGATAGGACAAGAGATAATGAACATGGAGACCAAAATTTATAGCATCCTTAAGTTGCCAAAATTTTCTTATAGAACAACTATTACCTGAGAAGAATAAGCTTTTGTAATAAATAAACCAGCTAGGTAAGTTGCGCTCTGTTAAAATGGCCAAATATCCACCTAGGTCTTTTACATTACCACCAATTTTTAGTAATAAGCCCTATTATGCAGGTAGCCCTGGAGCTTAGTTCAGAAGCCTGGAGACTACAGCCTTGCAAACCCAAGGACTCTGCTCAGCACCACAAGGAATATAATACTCTGTGTCCTGAGTCTGGAGGAGCTCAGGTTCTTATCACCTGACCACGTCTCACATAATCTGTCTCTTATGACAACCTCTGAGCCTTGTAATCAGTGCAAGTCTCTGCAAAATACTGTTCACTGAGAAGAGAATTTCAACTATAATATTATAAACCTATTAGGAGCCTGAAATTCTCAAAGGTCTTAGAACACTTGATTGATTACCATCAAGAATATGCTGATGGACTCAAAATAACCCTTATAGGAAAGTAAAAAGGACCAAACGCACAACTGTTCCTAAATTGGTTACACAATTAGGTGCTCAATATTTAATACTTTAAATTTATTAAGTCAAAATAATGACATATAAATAAATACTTCTTTCCTTCTGAAACCTAGTGTTTGCAGAACTGACTGCCTACTGCTAGACTAGTAAGGCCTAAAAATTGTTCTGCCAGCTCTTCTGAAATATTAACTTCAACTCTTCCCAGGTTTTTCTTCCTTGCCAAATGTCTTAGGATTCAGATTCCATTTCTTGAAAGAACACTAGGAGAGGAGTAACTGGGCACTTACTATAACAGATGCTATTTCCATACATACAATATACATTTTAAGACAGAGTTGTTCTCCTCCTTAGACAGAGCACTGGAGGCTTACAGAGATAACACAAATCAATGAAGAGCTTTGATTTGATTCCACATTAGCAAAAATGTTGCCTCTCTTTTCAAGATGAAACATCATTACACAGATTTCAATTCACACCACAGTGGCATTAAAAGATGCAAGCTGGGGCTGGAGAGATAGCTCAGTGGTTAAGATCATTGACTGCTCTTCCAGAGGTCCTGAGTTCAATTCCCAGCAACCACATGGTGGCTCGTAATGGGATCTGATGCCTTCTTATGGTGTCTCTGAAGACAGCTACAATATACTCGTTATATATATATAAAAGATGCAAGCTCCTGAAAAGGGGAGGTGGTTTTGAGGTGGGGCAACACACATCAAGACAACATTTAATGGCATCATTCAATGTGACTGAGGACCAGAAGGACTAAGGGTCTATAAGTATAATCCTGAAATTGCTAAAAAATAAAATAAATAACCAGATGTCCAGCTAGCTCAGACTCTTTTTTTTTTTTTAGCTCAGACTCTTTAGGCTTAGTTTTAACTTATAGGAAGGATATTAGAAAGAATAGTAACCAATTCACATGCTTCCAAAATTCAATGATTCAAAAGGACTTAGAAGCAGTTCCAGGTTTCCAGGTCTTCCCACCAAGAGAACTTACAGCCCCATCTTCTGAAACCATTGTAGCCAGAGCCACTATGACTACATGGGAAGTGTGTATACTAACTGCCCAGGTACAAAGGCCCTTCACACAGATAAGGAAACTGAGGCTGAAAGAGGCAAAGTACTTGCTAGCAGTCACACTTGTGTTGGCTTAGACAAAGCTATGTGATTTGTAGCTAGGAAGCCAGGACTCGATTCTGGTCCAAAAGCTAGCCACTGTTGTTTCTTTAGAAACTGCCTGCTTGAAGGCAGTATCTTGTAAATTCGTTGCCTGAAAATGAGATATAACATGAGAGAGAATGGAGGTATTACTGGGAGCTATATCTTACCAGGACAAAAATCATAGAGTAGAATACAGGTAAGAAAGAGCCAAAAACCGGAGGGGTCGGGGAGGAGGAAAGGTTCAGACAGATGAGGGTTCATGGTTTCCAAATTGTATTAGGAATCCTGTGAAATTCTAAAATCTAAGTAATAGTTACTGTTATTTACTTTTAACAGCCAGAGATGGCACTATCTTTGTCTAATGCCTAGAACTTTAGTCGTACCTGTATTGTTGGCTCTAGTTTTTAATGTTGTAGTGAATTATATTACAAAAAATATTTCTTTAATTTTAAAACTGTAGATCAACCTGAAGTATATTTGAGCTAAAACTTGACTTATAAAGAAAAAGATATTTTACAGTTAAAACCAACCAAATTTATTTAATAATTATAACTCACTACTATTTTTTGTAAGTTTGGGAAAAAATAATAAACTATACACAAGCAAAACCAATCAACACACAAAGCTAAATTAAAGCAGAAAATCTACATGAATATAAATTTACCCATTGTTCCTGTCAGATTGCAGAATCCACTTTCAGAAGCTCAAAACACCTCCAACCACTGTCCTGTAGCTTATGTTCTAGTCTCCAGAGAACTAACACACATACACACACTCTCTCTCTCTCACACACACACACACACTCTCTCTCTCTCTCTCCCTCTCTATACCTCCCCATCCCCCCCTCCTTCTCCAGATAGAATCATTTAATTTTTTTTTTTTTTCCAAGACAGGGTTTCTCTGTATAGCCCTGGCTGTCCTGGAACTCACTTTGTAGACCAGGCTGGCCTCGAACTCAGAAATCCACCTGCCTCTGCCTCCTGAGTGCTGGGATTAAAGGCGTGCGCCACCATGCCCGGCTGAATCATTTAATTTTTAAATTAAAAAAAAAAAACATTTAAAAATAAATGCTAATGCCACAGCTGCCTTTCTGGCAGTGGCACTGTCCCACAGAGAGCTGGTATTAAAGGATCAGATTAAGAGCCTTCCTTCAGTCTTGGCACTAAGTGATGCCCTTCTCCATGCAAGAGTAGTTTTCCTGATTCTGAAGAGACAGGAAATAGAATCCTTCTTTCCCTAATAACCTGCATCCGCCCCGCCCTCCAGATTAAGGTCCATCTGTCCTCAGGGAAAAAGGGAGGTGTCTGCTTAGAGAATACCCTAAAGAAACAAGGTAGACTTACTCAACCTCAGACATAAATGCAATCCTGAAACAATAAGAATACACATATTTGTGGCTTAAATTTTAAGAGACATACTCCAGCTTAGAAAATGAGAAAGAGTAAAAAAAGATATACACAGCATTAGGACTTAGGAAACTGATGTAGGCTCATAATGTATACTAAAGACCGAAATGAAGAACTTGTCAAAACCTTAGGAAAGCAAAGAGTTAAATGTTGAAAGAATAATGTCTACCCTCTCAGCCTAGAGCAGAAGAAAAGGAGTTGCTAATACTTTCCCCATGGCTTTCTTCTACAGGGTACAACATCCTCATCAATTAATTCCAGTCCAGTCTTACTTAGCCCTGCTACCATTTCACATTCTGTTCCTAGTGGCCCTGTTCACACAAACAATATGACTCAAGTGGGAAAATACCTTATCAGTACCCTCAGGACCCCCTTCCACTTCTAATGATAATCCAGACTCTTTGGAAATGCTATGGGGGCAAACCTGTCCTGGTAATTGCATACAGCTCTCTGCGCCTGCTTAGGCCCAAAGACTAACAGCACCTACCCCTAGTAATAATTGTGGCTTTTTCCTGTTCCCTTTGGGTGTCACATTCCAGTCTGGTTACAGCTTTGAGAACATCTCACTCTCTATCACCACAAGTAGAACTTCTTTAATAAGAACCACTCACTAGTGTAGGTGAGGCCAACAGAAAGAAATGAAAAGACTAGGGAGAGGGCTAAATGCTACGCTCACCTGCTTCAGGGGCAGAGGACCTTGGTCCTGTTTTCCAGCACTCACTGATTGGCTTATAACCATCTATAACTCCATTCTGGGGGATCTACTGTCTTCTTCTGACTTCTGTCAGCACCAGAAACATACATAGCAAGCACATGTGCACATGCGTGCACACACACACACATATGGAGGCACACACAGATATTAATAACGAAAAATATATTGTAAAATAAGGAAGAAAGAAGGGAAGGAAGAAAGAAATGCAAGTATGTCCCATGGCACTCTTAGTCAAAGCACACCTAATCCAGTAACCGGCAAATAAGAAGTAAAAATAGATAAATGAGGATAATGAGGTTCAGTGGTTCCAACTAAAGGGAAAAAAATCCCCAGCTTATGAATTAGAAAGAGTGTCTCCTTCTTCAACGTAATAGCTACTCAAAACGAATCCTGGTTTGGACAACATAAGTCAAACAGAAATCACGTTTGTAATACATATACTAATTCAGAATACTGGTTTGTGCCTAATCCAGCCCATGCCACTGTTAAACAAGTTTGTGAACAGCTGTGCTGAAAAGCAATGACAGAACATAGTAACTAAAGAGTGGGAGGAAGGTGCCTTCTCTGCCTAAAACGAAAGTACCAACTATTGTTGCCACAAGGCGTTAGAAAAAGTTCTTCCTTCTTACAGCTGATAAAGGATTGAGAGCAAATAAAAGATTCAATAATTTAAAAGCAAAACCATCCTTTTCCAGTATTCTTAATAGGATTCTACCTACCCAAACCAAGCAAATAAACAAATAAAGGGAGAGGGAAGACAAAGGAAACCACCAAACACTAGCAAGACAGACCTTCCTTCTAACCTGCATGAATATTTGACAGTTTGTACTTCCCCTAGTAATGAACAAAACAAGTGAGCCACATGCCAGGCACTGGCCACATAAAAAGGCCTAAAGTGACACAGAAATGAGTACACTGGGTTTACCTTGGATGTCTTTTCTAAATCCACAGTCAACATAAAGAATTAATCAGGGAATGAAAAATAACTTTTTCAAAGCAGCAGCAAATAGTCCCACTAGCTTATCCACTAGGTGAAGCCCTCCTATATGGTACACATCTCTTGCTGAGTCTCGATGCTCAGTGACAGATATACAAATCAAGATTTTGTCTTACTGGTAGTTTTACAGTAACTATGATTAGATAGCATTATAACAAACGGGTATAATGCTGAGCAACACTAGTTTGAAAAATGACAATAAATTAGTTAAATAATTAAATTTTACTTAATATAAAATATCCAATTAATAAAGACATTTAAATTACATCACAGTAAACATTAATGAGGTTCAGAAGTTGAAATAAGAACATTACATTTTAGAAATGTGAAATATGAACATCAAGAAAATGACGAGACCAGGATCGGGTCTACAATCCCTTGTCTGCAAAATCAATAAAATGCCACAACTCCTGGTCATCAGATCAACAATCTTACCTCTTGGGACAGGAAAGGAATGACCTGTGCACAGATAGCATTTAGTCGTTTAACAATCTCTGCCTGCAAAAACGAGAGAATCACAATATAAGAAAATAGTCAGATGGTTATAGAATCCCCAAATATTAACCGGATGATATTAAAAGGCACTTTGTACTCTGGCTGGCAACATCTAAGAAAGAGGAAAACTACCTTCTCGGCAAGCCCATTAAGGGAGGCAGTGACAACAGAGTCACATTAATAGCAGGATTTATTAAACAGCATTCATCTTCAAATTTAATCTTCAAGCACCAGAGTAATAAAAAATGAATTTAATCTCCATGACTAGAAACCAGTTTTCAAAAGCCTTCAGCAGGAGGGACCCTTGCCCAATCTACTGTTGTTCTCATAAAACCCCAAGTCTTTATTTAATGGGATAACACACATTTTTTATTCTCTACATATCTCAACTGTTTCCATAACCAAATGATTATTGTGTACAAATATCTCACTCCCTTACCCTCTCCTCTTAAGTTCAAGCAAACCTTGAACCTAACCAGCTCAATGTCTCCTCCTTTAGAATGCTTAAATCTCAGGCATGTGCAGCTGCACTGGGCAGCCTTTCCTTGTAGACACTACCATGGTTTTATACTTAGATCCCAATCTCCTGAAACCAACAAAAGGGGGCAGCAACCAAGTAAACTGATATAATCAATAATTGCTGAATAATAGTATACTTTCAAACAGTAACGGTTTCTAAATCTGTCAGCCAGGGTTTTTCAGTGTACAATTTAGAGCATGCTAAGGTCTACATTCAGCATAGAGCAACCTGGAAAGGTTTTAAATGAAGTTAGACCATAGAAGTCATTCTTTGTTGGAAAAACAGGGACAATGCACACAATTCTCCTACCTTGGAACTAAAGGATTTTAAAACAATAAAAGGAAAATGTGCTGCTACATGTTTTTTTTTTAATCAGAGCTTTACTGACGTTCATCTTAATATGCATCTTCAGATGCATATTATATATTTTGTGATAAACATAGTTTTTAATATATAGACATATATACATACAAAATTGTTCATATTCTAATGATGGGGTGGTAAAAGGGGGAGGTTAAGAAATTTTAAAAGACTGAAAATGCAGTGCAATTAATATTCCTGAGACATTAAATTATATTAAAATAAATATCATGCAGAATCAGTTCATTTTATGAAAGCACACAAACATGCTTTTTCTTGCTAAGTCATCATACAACAGCAACAGTGCTTGTGCAATCTAGTCTTCCTTCTTTATGCTGCAGCCCTTTTAACTTTGTAAGTATGCAATTTCTTAAATGCCAGCACCTTAAAAACTGCATCAGCACACCACACACACACACACACACACACACACACACACACACACATTCCAGCCAGGTCTCCCAATGAGACAGACGAAGCCCAGTCAGTACCAGGAAGTAGCAATGACTGAGACTCCACTGTGGTGACCTGATTTAATTTACTGCCCTGGCCCCATGGATCATTTAGCCATCCTTTAAGAATGCTTAAACCACCGTGAAAGGCTGCAATGGGAACCACCAAGGCCCTCTCCACCTGGGTGAACATTCCACAGTGGTGATGGAGTTAAATTCTAAGGTAAGTTAAGAAAGCAGAAAATTCAGAAGGCTGAATGCTCAGTGCCTCAAAGGCACTGGTGGTTAGGCTTTTTGTATTGAGAGGTGGGGATAGAAATAAAAGATAATGAGACTTTAGGGCAAACCAAACTGATGATTCTTGTGCTTAGAACCATCTGCCAAGCATATTTTCCTCATTATGTTGTTTACATAAATAAAATATTCCCTTGCTAGGAGGGTTGAAAAAAAATATGTAGGCATGTAGGAAAACTGAGTTCTTTAATTTGCCTACATAATGTAGGCAGTAAAAACTACTAAAGAAACTCAGTCATCTGGTAAAATAAAAAAATAAAAATAAAAAAAAGAGGTATTTGGTGCTTTAATAAGCTATTTAAAGTCTGAGTACCTACTTAAGGGAAAAACAAAAAACAAACAAACAAAACCCACCAAAATAAAAAGAAAAAAAAAACAAGTCTTAGTACTAAAAATTATGTATATTAACCTACACACCAACAGAAAAAGAGTAAAATCTTCAAACTTTTTCTTTAAAGGTCTCCTTTTGTTTAAAAGACTTCTTAATTTCTTTATGCTGTCATGCCAATAGATTTTCTTGGACAGGCTAATTGGCAGCAAGGGGGTGGGGTATGTCTCTGTGATTTCATACAATTAAGCAGGCCATTCCTCACTTTGAAAGCTAAAGTTGCCTCGGAAACACTGCTGCTTCCATGGTCATCTAATTTCACCTCTTTTGTCCCACAGGACCAAGCTTTGGGGAGGCATCATTTATTTTCAGGCCTTTCCACTGGGCTTCAGCGATCAACCAGTAATACTGTGGACACACACTTCTAATGGCCTATGTTTTGAAACTGAGTCTAATCTAATGGCGTGGGGCCCAAACTCCTTTTCTAGCACAGCCATTAAAGGATGTAGGTTATTGCTGTTGTCACCATTGATATTTGTCATTGTAATGTAATTAGGGCCCTAAAATGATGCATTACAGCCCTTGGCACAGCTTCTATTAAAATCTTTTCTTCTGCTCACTGAACTGCGACCTGCTTTCTGATGAATAACAGACACACAGCTTTAGGGTAAGAAGCAGATTCATCAAAGAAGTATTTTTCAGCTTTGGGGAAAGAAGGAAAAAGACAACTGAGGAGGAAAAGCCACAATACACATTTGAATTGCATTTGACCACTTGAAATTCTGATTGCATCTGATAATTCTGGCTTAGACAATATATTTCCAGTCTTCGAATCACATGGTTAATCAGGACTCTAATCTGCTATCCATCAGCCTATGCCAGTTCTTTGGCTTCCAATCAAATTTATAGGTGATGTGGGTCACGCATCCCTGAGCAATGCATTCACAGCTAGCCTATTGAAACAGGCAAAGATGCTGAAATACTGTTCGTTGTTGGAATGACGTGGTGTTACTATTGCCTCTGATGGTTAATGGGCACTGCTAAACGACTGCCTTTAACACCCTCGATACTCCAAATCGGTATTAATAGTCCTAATAAAAGGACAATTGTTCATGTCCAAAAATAACAACAAAAAACCCCTCATACTTTGACAAATACATTAACATCTGACACTTCTATTACATCTTTTCTAGTCATAAAGAAAGTAGTTGATGCCGGGCGTGGTGGCGTACACCTGTAATCCCAGCACTCAGGAGGCAGAGGCAGGCGGATTTCTGAGTTCGAGGCCAGCCTGGTCTATAAAGTGAGTTCCAGGACAGCCAGGGCTATACAGAGAAACCCTGTCTTGAAAAAAAGAAAAAGAAAAAGAAAAAGAAAAAGAAAAAGAAAAAGAAAAAGAAAAAGAAAAAGAAAAAGAAAAAGAAAAAGAAAAAGAAAAAGAAAAAGAAAAAGAAAAAGAAAAAGAAAAAGAAAAGAAAAAGAAAAAGAAGAAAAAAAAGAAAAAAAAGAAAGAAGGAAGTTGGTGGGTCTGAAGCAAAAGCAATCGTTCAGCCCTTTGGCCTACTTGCTGCTCTTACAGGGGACCAGAGTTTCATTCTTAGCACCCATATCTGGCAGGTGACAAAGACCTGGTATCTCCAGTTTAAAGAGATCAGACACCCTATTCTGTACACTGACACATGCACACATATGTGCATACACATATCATTCCCCCCTACACAAAAAATTTCCTTCAAATTAAAAAAAAAATTGAACATATTTTCTTACCCTCAATTCACCACTATAATATTATTTTCTACCTTTGTATCATATTCCCCCCCCCAAAAAAAAACAAACAACAAACAAAAAGAATCAATAAATATGGCAATCATCCCTACTCAAAAAAAAAGCCATTTAGTTTTGGCAAAATATCTTAGAAAAAAGTAACAACAAAAAAAGCCACTTAATGAAAGCGCCTTGCCTCTGCACCTGACACTGACTACCATCATGCTAACTCTAGAGAAGCGATGTAGAGCAGAACAGAGGTTTCACCAGTCAATAATGAAGGGCGAGAATACAGGGGAAAATCTCAAATCACTCTATTTCAATTCAGACACCAGACAAGTTGAAAAACTTATTAACTATCCTATATCATAAAAAGACTTTTTGCAAAGTAATAAAGCTGTTTTTATTTTGTAAATGTATTTATTTATTTTAGTTTTCTGAGATGGGGTCTCTCTACTTAGCCCTGGCTGTCCTGGAACTTACTGTGTAGAACAGGCTAAGACTATTTTTAAATGCTGCCCATTCTACTTTCTTCATTAAGAGGAACTGTCTGTTGATATTCAATGTATTTTATATTGAACAATATCACACATTTTTCTTCTTTTTTTACTTCACACATGCCTCAGCGACTTACACTACAACAAAGTCTACTCATGGTATCACTACAACAATGTTATCCTGGCTCGTGTTTTGAACTCACTTGTATGCCATTTTAATGTATGATAAAGTGTGCTATCAAGGGCCACTGCACAACTTGGTTAATTGAACACTTTCAAGTACCCCATTTCTTTGCACTAATACAATACATTGTACTATTGGTGGTGCTCGCCCAGCAATATGCAGGACAATAGCCTCAAGGGAGGCACAGAGTCCCTAGCCTCAGGAAGATATTTCAGTCTACGCCCATGTGCCTTATGAGAACTTTCGACAATGAATAAACTCTGCTCTTCCCCCTCACACCTCTACACATTCTAGAAGTACTTCTTTAAAGAAAACCTTAGGTAGTCACCTATTGCCATACTAGTTGACTTTTGATATTATATTTAATGCTATATTATACAGGAAAGATTAATGATCCATGTGCCTGACATTCACTCACTCATACAAGGTCAAATCACTGCAGTTCTCAAGTCTGAAAAAAACAATGTAACTAATGTTATCAGTTATGCTCAGAAGCTCAAAGAGGAAGGGCAGGAAATACAGAAAGAAGGATGAGAGAGAAAAGTCAGCTATCAGCAGAAGGCAGCAAGGAAATTTTACTTCTCTGGTGACTTAACCTGATCTTTCATAGTATAGGGTGGAGCTAGTCAAGAACCTGATTGGCTGTGCTCAGCAAGCTCTGAAATGCTTCTCTCCTTAATACTTCTCTGCCAGGGTCACAGCAAGTACTGTCAGCTACTTTCTTTTCTTTCCATAAATATACTGGGGCCTTTGAATGCTAATTTACAAATTACACATTTTCATACCTAGGCACAGAGACAAATATTCCTTGTGATAACAATTGGAAATAATTTACTTCGGTTTTCTCCAACAGGACTGATATGACCAAAATAATGTGAGAAATAACCAAAAGTGGAGAATTTTGAACGTAGGAATAAAATAAAACCAACTTTTGGTTCTTAACAAGATGATCTCATTAATAATCCCTACACTGTAAAACCCATGAAAGCAGACAGAAGCCATGCCAGATGATTTGGTCATTTCTTCTTGGTCACATCCAGGCATGTCAAACTTGAAGTCCACAAGCCACACATGTCCTAAGACAGCTATGAATGCAGCCCAAGACATTTGCAGATGAAATCATGTTTCAATGCAAAAGACAATACTTTGTTAGGTTAGCACTTTTTTTTATCTGTTTTCTTCTTGCCATCACCTTTTTTTTTTCACTAGATCTCCCTCTGTGCCTGTATTCCTGAGCATTTCCTTTCCTCTCTTCCTTCCAGCAGTAACACAGCCTTTTCTTTTCTTTTCTTTTCTTTTCTTGAGACAGGGTTTCTCTGTGTAGCCCTGGCTGTCCTGGAACTCACTTTGTAGATCAGGCTGGCCTCAAACTCAGAAATCCGCCTGCCTCTGCCTCCCGAGTGCTGGGATTAAAGGCGTGCACCACCATGCCTGGCTAGCACAGCCTTTTCTGATGTCTTCATCCTCCCTCTGCTGTTGAATATAGTTGAAATTTCAACTATTTAAAGCCATCACTGCAAAACATCTTTTCAGTCCTTTGAATGTTTTCTCATGGTGATGAACACCCAGTGTGTCCAAAATCAAAGCTGTGATTTATTCTTAACCTATAGTGCTATAGTGCCGAATTAGACAGCCCTGGCCAGCTGGTACAGAAGGTACTACAAGGACAGAGACAGAGACTCTTCCTTAAGTCTGTTCTTGCTGATCCTGCTACCTAAAACTGCCTTCACCAGGGTCCCAGGATTCATTTCTCACCTCAGTCCATAAAACACCTTCTTACTCCAATGACTGCACAACAGAATCTCTCTTCTCATACTCACTGACCCATTTCAGCCTTGTGTCTTAATCTGTTTACCAACTGCCTGGGAATCTTGGTATAAAGCAGAGAGTTGGATGTGAAAAAGGTATACTCTAAACAAACTCCAAGATGGATGCTGAGAGACACGGATAGTCCATAGAACACATTGACCTCAAGCAGAATAGCAAATTATTTTCAAGATTTTTTTCATTAATGTATTTAGTCACTTTACAACTCAATCACACACCCCCATCTCCTACCAGTCCCTCCCTCCGAAATCTAGCCCCCCACACTACCCTCTCCCCTTATCCTCAGAGAAGGGAAA
The DNA here is from genome assembly GCA_902729485.2 of Mus minutoides. NCBI lineage: Eukaryota > Metazoa > Chordata > Mammalia > Rodentia > Muridae > Mus > Mus minutoides. The sequence continues at coordinate 354,419 of LR750209.1, read as the reverse complement.
GCCCCTCTTTGGTAACATTCTACCCTAGAATAGCAAAGTTTTAAAGCACATGATCTTGATGAGGGCAGCCATGTAATCAACAAGGACACTTCCATATGGTTAGAGTACAAAAAGGCATTTAATAATGTAATTTTGTAAATGAATTACAATCCAAACCAAGTGGTTAGAATTTCCTAATTTTTTTGTAAGCAGGCAAAAGTTGTTATGGAAGAACTATGCTACGTCAATGTAACAAGCATAAATGACTATCCATCTTGAAGATCTCTCACATTCAAAATTGGTTTGTTTGGCTTCCTAGCACATTATCTTTTCTGACATTTAGGAAGCCATGTCACTCAAAAAGCAACATATATCTTCTTACTGGATAATAAGGAAAAAAATGTAAATTTTTCAATGATTAAAGTTTTTATTTTGAATTCTTGACAGGATATGTAATTTAAAAGATTATTTAGTAACAGAATGCAGATGCAGCTTAATCTCCTTCTAATATTGCTTAGAACAGATTACTACTGATCATCTGAAACTTTGGCATTCAGCACTCGCTAGAATGCTATACTAGGAAAGCACTTTGTATGGAGAGGTCAAAGTAAATTCTGGAATAGTACCTACCTGGAATAAATCAGTTTGGTTAGAATCAATTTTAGAAAGGCCTTAGTCATGCTGCAGCATCACTGGGCTCATAGGCAGTAAAAGTACCGTTACTAATTCAACATGCAGTGCATCGTGGGAACTACACATGCTACAGTATATTCACACCCACCTTGTACCTATTAAAACCCTGTTCAAAATACACCATGAATGCGCGAGGGCCAAGGAGCCATGCACCAACAACAATGCCTCCAGAGAACAGGGGCCTTCTTAAGAAGGCCAAGAATTGCTTCGGTGTTTAATGTCCCATCAGCCCTGGGCATCAGGAAAACCAACTTGGGATTCTAGTTTCTGGTACCCAAACAAGCTCCTCAATCTACCTGACAAATTTGTTTGAATACACTCTTACTCAATATTTCAATAATCACAAATTTTTGCCAAGAGACAACAAATGCCTTGCCTAACTTTTGCGTCTTGCTGGAGTGGTATATTCTACAAACAGAGAGCCATCACTCATTAACTCCTCAGCCAAGCTTCTTTCAACAGCTCACGCTGAGGTATCAAATCCCTTTTCTCCTTGAGGGAAGCCATCTGGAACAGACTTGCCCAAAAATTAAGCAGCAAAAAAAAAAAAAGTCCAATTCAACAGACCAAGCTCCACTTTGCCCAATAACCATAAAGCCCACAAATGTTCCCTGTAGTCTGACATCGAGCAACTTTTACTTGTTTTTTGTTTGTTCGTTTCCTTTTAATACTCCATGAGGGAAGTTGAGAAAAGTAAAGGAAACCACTGCTATCTGTTTGTGTTTCTATAATCTGAGTTACTTTAAGAATGGAGTCATCTCCCTCAGTGTCCACGGGAGTTCTGTGCTTTGATCCTCAACAAATATCATATCCGAAGATAAGTTATTATTCATAAAATGGTATGGGATTTGGAAATAACGCATATATCCTTCCTGTCTGTTTTTAAGTCATTTCTAGGTGCTATAATACCAAACATAATGTAGATGTGACATAAATACCTTTAATCCACTTTACTGTTTAGGAAAGAAGACGAACAAACATGTGCTCAGAACAGACACATTTCGTCCAAAACCACTGAGTCGACATTTGACTACATAAATGCATCCATGGACACAGATGCTAACTGTTCTTCAAATTACTTTTAAATTGCATCATGTATATAACTTATGACATTTAGTAAAAGCCTAAGCCATGAATAAATGACTACCTGGATATTCATTCTCCAAGTATTTATTAACTTTCTACTTACTATTGTCAGGACTCTTAGGTGCTGAAGAGAGTGAAGAGAACAAGAAAATCCCTGCTGTTCTAAGTTCAACACACAGGGGTAAAATGACAAAGCTCATTGACATACGAAAGGGAATTTCAAGAATTAAAAAAATGTATCCATGCCAGGCAGTGGTGGCAGACACCTTTAATCCCAGCACTCGGGAGGCAGAGGCAAGCAGATTTCTGAGTTCGAGGCCAGCCTGGTCTACAAAGTTCCAGGACAGCCAGGGCTATACAGAGAAACCCTGTCTCGAAACACCAAAAAAAAAAAAAAAAAAAAAAAAAAAAAAAAAAAAAAGTATCCATAAAAAAGATAATTTAGATAGAATCCTGGGGTAAGGATGAGTCTGGTTTGGATAGGATAGTCAGAAAAGGACAAAAAAAGTGATTTTAGAGTTGAAATGTGTCTGAAAATATCTCCCAAAGCAGGTTCCATATCACACCTCGTAGAAGTCATTGACAAGTAAACATGCAAAGTGTTCTCTGACCAGATGGCCTCACTCTTATCTCAACAAAATTAAACAGCTCTCCTCTTCTCTATGAGATATCTCAAAGCCTCACACTTAATAGTATTAGTTTAATATCTTTGGAATGAAGTACACAAAAAAAGAATACTACTGAAACTTCCTTGACTATGAAACCCTAAAAGATCTCAGACAATATCCCCATGAAAGAGCTGGTCAGTGCTTTCATAAACCAGAACTCACCCCAGATATATTAACTCAAAAATTCCAAGAGCAGAACCCAGGTATCAGTGTTCCACTTTAAAGTTCCTTGTGTAATTCTGATGTACAGGCAGGATACAGGCTACATGCAGTAAAAGGCAGTGAGTGGGAAGAGGCACAGAGGCTGTCCTATGGCAGGGCTTTAACGCCAGACTCCAGAGCTTAAACTTTGTTAGGTAGCAAAGACCTACCAGGGACAATTTCTAGGAAAGTGATGACAAATTACTAGCATGTTAAGATATCTCAATGTCTTTAGAGATCTAACCCTCTTCTTGCCGCTGATTACATTTGAATGGCTATGGAAAGAGATTATAAACACAAAACATACTACAAAAGGAAAAATGGAAATTGAAAGATAATTTTAGAGTAAGAACAGAATGAATTCTCAAAGCACCTCTAACTTAGGAAATGCAACAATATGATTTCAGATTTTGGCTATCGCCTGAGCTAGCAGCTGTGGCACCCAATCTAGTGAATGCAGAATGGTCTGCTCATGAGGTGTTTATGGTTTAGCAAGGAAGAAGATCAAATAGAAATAAACACAAGATGCTGGGCTTGTGGCACAGGCCTGTAATCTCGGGTACTAATGAGGCTGAAGGAGGGGCATCACAAGTTCAAAGCCTGTCTTAAGCAACAGAATGTGCTCAAAGCTAGCCTGGACAACATAATGATACACTATTCCAGGATATAAAGTAAAAGCTTGGGTTATATAGTTCATTTAGCTCACTTGCCTATCACAGGCAGAGCCCTGGGGCTCAATCCCCAGCTCTGGGGAAAAGAGTTAAAGATAGTGGAGAAAAAAATGCCTTATATGAAACATAGTAAAACCTCAATCTTTAATAATTTTCTACTACTATACTAGGTTCTATGTTACATCTAAAAGAATGGAAGAACAGATGGGATTTACAAAGCCTATAATACAGTAGTAAATGAGATGGATAGTATTTCTCAAAGGTTAAAGCAAGAATGTTATCCTGAGGGACCAACATAAAGTGAACCTGAAAAATGAAGAAAGAGGGAAGGGCAAGAAAACACTGATCCCTAACCACACCAGCCCAGGGCATGTACAGCACAGGAAAAGCTATGGAAGTACGAGATGTGGCTACAGAAGCGGTTCAGAGAACCTAGTGGACAGGACTGTTCCCATCAGGTGAGACCACTTAAACACTACCTTACTCCCACTGAGTGATCCTAAATATGGTAGCAAGGAATGCTGCATCAGGTCACACCAACCATCCTAACAATCAAGGACTGCCTGTTTGTGTAAAGTATGTTACTACTTAATGCTTAGAGTACTTTAAGAGTTTCACTCTTATTCCTATTTTAAGACAAGAACAGTAAAGTGTTCAAGAAATCATCATAATCAGAAAGATAGTAGCAAGGGGCAGGTTGTAGAAAACCTGTGGCCTGGATACACGGTGTGGCTAATGGGTAAGGACAGAGATCTTGTCGTCCCCTGAGGATGGACGTCCTGCCTGGAGAAACCGGGTAGACAGGTTCCATTCATAGACCCACTGGACGTCAAGCAAGCTTGCAGGAAAGCACAACATTTGAAAACATGTTGGGTTTAATGATCTATGAGACACTCAAGAGAAAGACAGGGAGGCAAGGCTCATCTACTTAACAGTAAATGAGATAAAGCAGCCACAGATCAATAGACGATACTGAAGACGCCAGAGGATTTCCATTGCCCTTAAACATGACCCAGTACCAGAAATACAGAGACAGCAAAGGCTATCAGAAAAAAAAAAAAAACAACAACAACACAGTCAAGAAGCCAAAAGAGTCTCTAGCACAAAAGTCTATGAACAATTATGGTAGCCAGAGTGATCATAAGGCAAGAAGGCATATTGCATGGAGAGAAGCATGTGTGACTGGACTGGATTGGACAACAGAAGGAACCTATGAAATAGAAAAGATGTCTGGATGTACAGATACACATCAAGGTAGGCAAATCAAAGGTTTGTGTCAGGGTTTGTTTTGGAGAACAGTTATAGGACGATATGGGAACAATGCAGCCTCTGATGACTATAGCATTCTGAAAACACAGTGGATACACATCTTCAGCTATGAGTTCCCAGATCTGCAGGTTATTTTCTAATTACTAATCTAGTGGAGCCATGACTAAGCAACCACCCAAGTGATTCCAAACTCCATTTCTACAACCTCAAATGAGAGTCCTGTCTCAGATAAGGATGGCAGAAGTATTTATGTGGGTTGGGTATGAATAAAAGCCTTTAAGGTAAATAGTTACTTTAGAACAAAACTGAGATTAGATAGTACAACAAAACCAGTGGCTATATTGTTAGGTATTGATTGAAGCTGGGGCTCTAACTCTCATTTAACAAAGTTTCCCTCACTAATGTATACTACAACATAGGGGAAGGACTGTAGGGCTCAAACGGAGGCAAAAGAAAGACCTAAAGCACAAGATGTCAGACTTACTGGTACAGTAACAAAGGACAGACAGTGCTTCCACTATTGACTAGGAGTGAGGTCACAGACCAGCCCCAGAAAATCTGTTGTCTCTCCACTTTGGTGCACTATGACCCAGAAAAGACATTCTTGGTCTTTACATTCTGCTACTGACAAAGGGTCTCTCTTCTGTTTTTTCAGTAAACAGATACATGCTCTAGGTGCAGCATAACTTATGCACAGCAGCTTCCGGGTGCAGGAGAGACAATTGGGATTGATTTTAAAGCTTCTTTGATGATGACATGGCCCTAAAATTTAAGACTGTAGAATAGAAGTTATGTGAGATTTATATAGAAACATTCTTTTCATTGAGTTCATGGTAAAAAATAAGGGAAAGAAGAATCCTCTAAAAGAAGAATTTATAAGGACTTAAAATAAAAGGTTTGGTTTTTTTGGGGGTTTTTTTGGTTTTTCGAGACAGGGTTTCTCTGTATAGTCCTGGCTGTCCTGGAACTCACTTTGTAGACCAGGCTGGCCTCGAACTCAGAAATCCGCCTGCCTCTGCCTCCAGAGTGCTGGGATTAAAGGCATGCGCCACCACGCCCAGCAGGAGTTAGAAGAATTTAAACAACTTTTACACAGAAGGACAACTTGCAGTGCCCAGCAGAGCTGCCAACTTGTGAACATGTCAAATGTCTTGGTCATGCTATGCGTATCCATGCCACCTAGAATTTGATCAAATCTTTAACTTAACTTGCTTTTAAGTATTTAAGGTGACAATTTAAAAAAAAAAAAATCACACTTTATTTCAGTAAGTCTACACTTATATATTCACTCATATTTACCTTATAGATAACTCTCACAAATTTTTTGATTGACTACAAATTCTAAAAAGTTGTCCACCCTACCCCACCCCCAGATTATCACCAATCAGCAGGACAGCAAAGCAATTTTGGCCAGGATGAAAATCAATTACGGTTTATTCAGGTGGGTGGATCTCTCTTGTTTTCTATTTTAAAGATAAAGACAGTAGCCACAAAAGAAGCTGGGTGTTGACTTATATTCCAGTACAAGCTCCTTATCTCATTGCCCAATTTTAGTGTTCACAGAGCTGTTCCAGTCCACAGACCAAGGGTAACCCGACTCCACAGTAACAGTCCGAATCCCCAAACTGTTTAGTTGGTGCTTCTCCAAGGCAGCAAGCTTCTCCACACAGCTCCAAGAAAGAAAACATTTCTTACCTTCTTTCCTGGCCTAGAGGAGCTAAATAGCCATAGCTATAACATCTCTTGGGAACTCTGGGTGTGAAGGCCTAGAGCAGTGCTTCTCATCCTTCCTAACGCTACAACCCTTTAATACAGCTACACGTGTCGTGGTGACCCCAAGCGTAACATTATTTCATTGCTACTTCATAACTCTTTTTTTTGCTACTGTTTTGAATCATAATGTTTCTGATATACAATCCACAAGTTGAGAGCCACTGGTCTACAGTCATTAGAGGTCTTCCTAGATCTTGCTCACTAGTCTGGGCATTAACCACAAATTATAAATAGTATTTTCTTACTGAATACTACTATGAGACATTGAAAATAACGTGAAATTTAAGATTAGCATAGCCAATGAGAGATTACAACTAGCATTATTGTACTTCAGCTTAATTATGTTTGAACTTCCACAATAAAATATACTTCCAAAGTGTATTTTTTGCTTTAACTTAATATATTTAATAAATTCTCCAAAATGAGTTTTTGGTTAATTTCTCTAAAATGATGCTAAGAATGTAGAGGTCAGAGCTAGGTGTGATGGCACACGCCTTTAATCCCAGCACTCGGGAGGCAGAGGCAGAGGCAGGCAGATTTCTGAGTTCAAGGCCAGCCTGGTCTACAGAGTGAGTTCCAGGACAGCCAGAGAAACCCTGTCTCGAAAAACCAAGGGGAAAAAAAAAAAAAAGAATGTAGAGGTCAATCTGGAAAATAAACCACAATGAAAAAGGTATTTGAAAGTCATGGGTTAGAGTGGGGTGTCTCAGTGAACAAAGCAAAGGGGAAAAATGAAAAACCACCATCTTCTCTCTAACAATGTAACAGTCTACCTGCTAGTTACTAGACTGGGGCAGTGACCACGAAGTTGTGAAAAGAATTATCAGCCAACCCTGTTCTATCCATAGGAAACTGCCTCTAGGACCTCTAGGGTACCTGTCCATACACAGTGAACTGCCCTGCCTGAAGGACCTCTAGGGTACCACAGACATTCAAGTGTGTAAAACGGTCTAGTACATGCATCTAAGCTACGCACAGCCTCCTGTATACTCTAACTCATCTCCAGATTACTTAAAATACCTAATGTAATCTAAGTGCTTTATGAGTAACAATTGTACTTCATTGTTTAGGGAACAGTAAAAAGATAAAGATATCTGTGCATAATCAATACAGACAAGTCTTTTATCAAATTACCTTATTATATGCTTTTTGATACTTAAAAATGAAATAAAAACACACTTATTTCGGGTATTCACACTGGAATCTGAATTCACTGAGGAACAGGGCCTCATCAGCCAGTGTATAGAAGACAGCACAGTCCCTGGTCCACGGTAACTTCTTTAGCTTGCGGAAATTCTGTTAATATTTCATTCCTTTAATATTACTTTCTATACCCAAAACAAAGCTTCTAAGACCTATCTTTAAAGAGCTCAGTCTAACTCAGACTGAAAAAAACAGGCCATTACTGTGTTTGGAAGAAGCATTCAGAAGCATAGAAGCCATAAGTAGCACATCCAAGAAAACATTTCTACCACCACTGTTGACCTTCTTGTTGATGATCATTCAAATGAGACTAAATTACCAGCAGCTGTATGAGTGCAGGGCAGGTAATATAAAGCTGTGCTCACATTGAAGAAAGAAAACATCTCACACCTCATAAAGCAACGTATGTTTCTGACGGTTACAACAGACTGCATGACAGAGCAGTAAAGCCACACCCTGTCCCCCTTAGACTAGATCTGTGGCTTCATGCCATGCCACCAAGCAGTATTTTGGTTGCCAAATGTTTTCTTTGGGCTTCTTAATATCATGTGTACTTGACTTTTCTTACTATCACTGCTATTCCAACTCAACGGCCGAAGCTTAAGAAAGTTCTAAAAGGGTACTGTAATGCATGCTCCATATTGAGGGAAGGGGTAAACACAAAAAAATTTATGTTCACTAAAGTACCTATTATAATTTCTGTGTTTAGCTCATCAAGAACATGATGGAAAATATAATTGTTTCTTTTGAAAAAATAGTAGTTCTTCAAGCAAATTTAACTCAAGTTTCATGTTTACTAAACTTCACAACACAACAAAAGAATCACTAATGTATTCAGGAATCAAGAATATAAGACTTTTAAAAAAGACAAATATATTTGAAATACTTCAATGCCTGATAAATAATTTAGAGGATTTTGAATCTATATTAGTATTCAGAATATCTCCAAAGAGGAAGAAATTAAAAGTAACATTACTCAAAATTCCTATCGATATAATAATTATGGCAACAATCACACAAAAACGATTCACAAAAGCTTATAAAGTCGCCCAACTGCCAACTGTTTCCCTTAAAAGGAAATGTTCCCCAAACCACTGCCCACAAGGATTGCCTGGCTAACTCTCTTGTGGTCTGGGTGTAGAATACAGGCACTAGCAGTGGAATCCGTCTTGACAAGAGCATAGATTCAGCACCAGGAGAAATGAAAAAACAAACTCGTTCTTTTCCTCACCCCCTTCTCTCCCTCCATTTCTCCCTCCCTCCCACCTTCTTCCCAAGGCATTCATACTGCAATACACCTGTCATCAGTTCTCCCCATTCAATGTTTCTGCTAATGCCCCACATTTCTCCCACCCTGTAGTGTTTTGGGTCCTCCGCAAAGCACTATCACAACCTGACCTAATAGACATGGTTCCCTCCTTCCTAGTCCCACTGCTGCTCCTGCAGCTCCTTTAATTCTGACACAACCTCCTCAGTGCTGTCTCTCTATCCACATGGCTTTAATCAACATTGACTGATATTTGCTCTTGGACCCAGAGAAGAGTATACCAACAACACAGATCTGATCCTGGATTTCTATTGACTTTGTTTCCTTCAAATGTCCAAACACTCTATCTAGCATGTGAGGTCTTTAGTAAAGGCATCCTAAACCAACACCTACTACACTCTTGTCTACTACTAAACAAGAATGGAAATGGTAACCCAGTGTGAACATACACAAAACATTCTTGGTTTTTTGACTCCTTCACATTCTAATCTGCCTAAGTGGCTTCCCTCCTTAAACATCATCCGAAAACAGCACCTTTAATAACCCCAGAGCCAGAAAGATGACCTACTCTCCAGTTTCTACCACAACAGTATCTCCACTGTACTGTTTACTCTGAGTCAAAAAAGATGCTTTCTGTGGTGGCACATGCCTTTAATCCCAGCACTTGGGAGGCAGAGGCAGGCAGATTTCTGAGTTCGAGGCCAGCCTGGTCTACAGAGTGAGTTCCAGGACAGCCGGGGCTACACAGAGAAACCCTGTCTTGAAAAATCAAAAAAAAAAAAAAAAAAAAAAAAAAATGCCTTCTGCCTCTCATAACTCCATAGGTCTGATAGCAGCTCCTATGTTGCAATATGAGTTTAAGTAACTGTTGTTTGATAAAAATATAAAAGCCAACACAGCTTTGATGCACCCAGGACTGCAATAATTTCTTATCTAATAACCCTTCCAAAAAAAGAAATTTTGTAACCCCACAAAGCTATGCTTTCAAGCTACAATCTTAACTTTTACAAATTTAACCCTAGATACTTGGATTTAAGAAGTTAACTATGGAGCCGGGCGTGGTGGCACACGCCTTTAATCCCAGCACTCGGGAAGCAGAGACAGGCAGATTTCTGAATTCCAGGCCAGCCTGGTCTACAAAGTTAGTTCCAGGACAGCCAGGGCTATACAGAGAAACCCTGTCTCGAAAAAAACAAAACAAAACAAAACAAAAAAAAAAAAAAAAAAAAAAAAAAAAAAAAAAAAAAAAAAAAAAAAAAAAAAAAAAAAAAAAAGAAGAAGTTAACTATGTCGATTTATAAGTATAAAGATGGTTTTGGAGCACTCCCTAAATACAATATAGCAACTACTTACATGGGCCTTGCATTATATTATGTATTTTAAGTAATTGAGAGATGGTCTGAAGTATACAGAAGGATCCACACAGTCACATGGTAATAATGAGCCTCAAAAAAAAAAGAAAACAGCAAAAATATGGAATGACAAATACCAAAGAAAACAGGGAGTTAGAAATGTAATTTGTGGGGCTGGTGAGATGGCTCAGCGGGTAAGAGCACCCGACTGCTCTTCCGAAGGTGATAAGTTCAAATCCCAGCATCCACATGGTGGCTCACAACCATCTGTAACGAGATCTGGCGCCCTCTTCTGGAGTGTCTGAAGACAGCAACAGTGTACTTACATATAATAAATAAAAAATAAATCTTTAAAAAAAAAAAAAGTAATTTGCGGCTGCAGAGACGGCTCAGCGGTTAAGAGCACTGAATGCTCTTCCGAAGGTCCTGAGTTCAAATCCCAGCAACCACATGGTGGTTCACAACTATCTGTATTGAGATCTGATGCCCTCTTCTGGTATGTCTGAAGACAGCCACAGTGTACTTAGATATAATAAATAAATAAATCTTTAAAAAAAAAAAAAAAAAAGAAGTGTAATTTTTTTGGTTTTTTTTGTTGTTGTTGTTTTTCGAGACAGGGTTTCTCTGTATAGCCCTGGCTGTCCTGGAACTCACTCTGTAGACCAGGCTGGCCTTGAACTCAGAAATCCACCTGCCTCTGCCTCCCGAGTGCTGGGATTAAAGGCGTGCACCACCACGCCCGGCTAAGAAGTGTAATTTGAAGGCAGGATATTATCTTACTAAATCACATCCCAAACTGAAACAAAACAACCTTCAAGCTCTTGCCTAAAGTATAAAAAAATTCTATACATTCCACTTTAATCTAAGTAAAGCAAAACCTTCACAGACCAGCTATATCAAACACTTAGAAATGTGGATTCTGAACAGAAATGTACTATATGTCCAACCCAGCTCTGTCCAAATCTACTACTCCTACTAGAGCTACAGTATTGGCTCTATTCTCTATACCTAGAAGAGGCATCAGTATTTTGGGATTTTTTAGACCATGGTTTCTCTTCTCAAAAATTCTAAACAAGCACCTGCCTCAAAAACAAAGTTGAAACAATAGAGTGTGAATTTGATACTTTTTACTGGCCATTTTTTAAATTATTGTTATCATTATTATTATTTAGGTTAATGAAGGTAGACATGCTTTAAAAGCTATACTCTAAACATGTCCACCAAACCCAAACTTTAATTAAAGTCTTCCATATTCACAGCACAATACTGGAGGTTAAAAAAAAAAACAAAAACAAAACAAAAAAAAAAAAAAAAAAAAAAAAAAAAAAAAAAAAAACAAGACAAAACAGAACTCAGGAGCTTGCTGGCACACACCTTTTCTGGAGGCAGAAGCAGGAGGGTCTCTGAGTTCCAGGACAGCCAGAGTGACACAAAAACAAACAAACACAAAACTCTCAAGCTCACTGATTATGTGTCATAGTTACAGTTACTATCGCTGTGATACAACACTATGACCAAAAGCAACTTGGAGAGGAAAGAGATATTTCACTCACAGTTTTATACAGCAGTTCATCATCAAAGCAGTGAGAGCAGAAACCTGGAGGCAGGAGCTGATGCAAAGGCCATGGAGGGGCGGCTGCTTATTGGCTTGCTCATCATGGCTTGCTCAGCTTACTTTCTTATAGAATGCAGGACCACCAATCCAAGAAAATGGCACCACCCAAATAATGGCCTTTTCCCAAATGTTCAACATCCTTAATCATCAGGGAAATGCAAATGAAAACAACCCTGAGATTCTACCTCACACCAGTCAGAATGGCTAGGATCAAAAATTTACGTGACAGCAGATGCTGGCGATGATGTGGAGAAAGAGGAACACTCCTCCACCTCCATTGCTGGTGGGACTGCAAGCTGGTACAACCACTCTAGAAATCAGTCTGTCGGTTCCTCAGAAAACTGGACATAGTACAGATCCAGCAATACCTCTCCTGGGCATATACCCAGAAGATGTTCCAACTGGTAATAAGGACACGTGCTCCACTATGTTCATAGTAGCCTTATTTATAATAGCCAGAAGCTGGAAAGAACCCAGATGTCCCTCAACAGAGGAATGGATACAGAAAATGTGGTACATTTACACAATGGAGTACTACTCAGCTATCAAAAACAATAAATTTATGAAATTCTTGGGCAAATGGATGTATCTGGAGTCTATCATCCCGAGTGAAGTAACCCAATCACAAAAGAAGTTACTTGGTATGCACTCACTGATAAATGGATATTAGCCCAGAAACATAGAATACCCAAGATACAACTCCCAAAACACAAGAAAATCAAAGAGGAAGACCAACGCGTGGATACTTCATTCCTCCCTAGAATAGGGAATAAAATATCCATGGAAGGAGTTGCAGAGACAAAGTTTGGAGCTAAGAAGAAAGGATGGACCATCCAGAGACTGCCCCACCCGGGGGTCCATCCCATAATCAGCCACCAAACGCAGACACTATTGCATATGCCAGCAAGATTTTGCTGAAGGGACCCTGATATAGCTGTCTTCTGTGAGGCTTTGCCAGTGCCTGGCAAACACAGAAGTGGATTCTCACAGTCTTCTACTATAGGATAGAACACAGGGCCCCCAATATTGAGCTAGAGAAAGTACCCAAGAACTGAAGGGATCTGCAACCCTATAGGTGGAACAATATGAACTAACCAGTACCCCCCAGAGCTCGTGTCTCTAGCTGCATATGTAGCAGAAGATGGCCTAGTCAGCCATCATTAGGAAGAGAGGCCCCTTGGTCTAACAAACTTTATATGCCCCAGTACAGGGGAATGCCAGGGCCAAGAAGTGGGAGTGAGTGGGTAGGGGAAGAGGGCGCAGGGGCGGGGAGGGGGGGTATAGGGGACTTTTGGGATAGCATTTGAAATGGAAATGAAGAAAATATCTAATAAAAATAAAAAATTAAAAATATATTTTAAAGCATTATGAAAACCTAACAAAACAAAAAAGCAAACAAACAAACAAACAAAAAAAACAAAACAAAGAATGGCCTTTTCCCATCAATCACTATAAAAGAAATGCCCTACAGCTAGATCCTATAGAACCATTTTCTCAGTTGAGGCTCCCTCCGTGCAGATAACTCCATTTTGTGTAAAGTTAACACTCACTACATTTTAGACTTTAGCTACTTAGAAAACTCAGGATTTTATTGTATTTCACTAGGACTAGACAATAAACTTTGCTCCAAACAAAACCTGAGTGAATGAACAGAAGAGCTATTCGGCAGCAAGATATGTCCTGATCCCTCTGCTAGAGCAAAACAGGCAAAGGGGTCTACTGAATTCTCGGCTGGTCCAATCAGCAATACTTATCTCCATACTACCCAGACTCGGGTCCCAGGGAGGATTACTAGGATGAGCGAAAATTAATCCTTCTGAAAACCTACCTAGCAATGGGTAATAATCATCCCAGGGCCTTCTAAAGATCCATCCAGTACTGCCAATGAAAAAATATTCCATCTTTCATAATAACAACATAACAACCATGTAGTTGTTTTTGGAAAAAAAAAAAAAAAAAAATCAAGAATACAACAAGAAGCCAAAAAGTAAAACATCTCCACTCTTGAAAAGATTTTATTATCTTCCTTTCTTTAGGACAACAATGATTACAAAAAGATCATGTAATATAATGTCTCCATTCAGAACCTGATAAAACTCTTATCAACTCTACACTGGAAAGGGAGGAGAAAAGACTCAAGTCAAGTAGAGTTTGAAGGACTCTTCAGTAGTCATTCAAGGCTGATTCTGGGGTTATCTCTTTATTCAAGGAAGTCATAATGTGCCCAAGCATAAAAATGCATCAGAATTAACAATACTCTACTCTCTGGAGCTGTTTCTTAACCCTGACACAACTGAAATTTTAGGATGGATACTCTTGGTTGTAGGGATTGTCATATGCACTGCAAGATGCTCAACAATATCCATCCTGCACCCACTAGAAGTCAGTGCTACAACTAAGCCACTGCAACCTCAAGTATGCCTGGGTACCACCAAATATATCCAGGTGAATAGTCCTGGTTTGAGGCTCCTGCCCTGGAGCTCCTAAACTAACTTTAGTTTGAGTCCCAATTTGATATCTTGGGGGCTGGAGGGGAGCATACAATAAAACATTTAAGTGCCAAAAATCTCCATCCCATCCCCACTCCAGGTGGGGATTCAAAAGTTCTGATGTCGCCTAGCCATTCTCATGTGGTGAAAAAGACACTATGCTTTTGTTAGAAATCACAATTTCAAATGAATAAGAATATCCAGAGCCTGTGATCATCAGGTAAACAACAAGCTATAGAATCTGCAACTTAAAAAACGTGAAATAGGTAGATCCACTAATTTATCACACTTGTTGACAAAAAATCAGATTCTTTATCACTTATAATATTCAATCTAGTTCTATACAAAGCACAACAGCAGTCTACCAGGTACATTTAAAATATAAAAAACTTGCCTCATGGACAGGTTCACCTAAAATGCAGGCTTGCCAGTGGTTCAGAATTGAGCTCTGAAGCCAGATTTCCTGGACCTGAGCACTAATCCTTCAACCTACCAGCCGCACTCCTTTATTATCTAGGTTTCAAGCACAATGAGGATACCTTGATCCCTTCCTTAAAAATGGGGAAATTAAATTAAGCTGCCAAAATCAACTCCTTCATCCTGATACTCATAAGGTACTCAGTCAACCTGGACTTATGATCAATTATGTACATCTAAATCTCTCTAGCTATACACAGTCAACTCTTGACATAGAAAAAAGGCATGAGCAAAGCTAAACAAAATAGTCCATACTATAGTAGATGATTCTAGATCATGAATCACTGGCAAAAGTAATTATTGTAACTGTCTACAATATCCTAACACTGTTCAGACAGAGTTTCTACCAAAGGCACAAGCAAACAAAAACAAAACAATTTTATTTCTTTTTATATAACATCTTAAAACTTAACTTTCAGAACTGGTGTCATACAATAGAAAATTAAAAGGAGCTGGAGATATGGGCTCAGTAATTAAGAATACTGGCTGCTCTTCCAGAGGACCCAGATTCAATTTCTAGCACCCATATAATGGCTCAAAACCGTCTGTAACTCTGATTCTAAGTGATCTGACCCTCTGGTCACCTCTGTGGGCACTGCATGCACATGGTGCACAGTCATACAAACAGGCAAAATACTCACATAAAAGTTTTTAAAACTTAGCCGGGCGTGGTGGCGCACGCCTTTAATCCCAGCACTCGGGAGGCAGAGGCAGGCGGATTTCTGAGTTCGAGGCCAGCCTGGTCTACAGAGTGAGTTCCAGGACAGCCAGGACTACACAGAGAAACCCTGTCTCAAAAAAAAAAAAAAAAAGTAAAATGAATCTATGTTTAAGGGCTGGTGAGATGA
>LR750209.1:277790-338728 GCA_902729485.2 Mus minutoides | reverse complement strand
AGCACCCGACTGCTCTTCCAAAGGTGATGAGTTCAAATCCCAGCAACCACATGGTGGCTTACAACCACCCATAACAAGATCTGACGCCCTCCTCTGGTGCGTCTGAAGTCAGCTACAGCGTACTTATGAAGAATAATAAGAAATGAATCCTTGGACCGGAGAGACCAACCGGAGCAAGCCAGGCTGTCCGGAGCGAGCGAAGCCGAACGGGGACGGCCGGAACAAGCGGGGACGCCAGAGCTAGCAGGGCCGGAGCGAGTGGGGCCGAACAGGGACGGCCAGAACGAGCAGGGCCAAACCGGAGCGGGGGGCCGTACGGGGGCGGCCCGGAGCAAGTGGGGCTGGCCGGAGCAAGCGGGGTCGAGCAGAGCGAGCGAGGTTGACCGGAACAAGGGGAAAAAAAAAAAAGTTTTTAAAACTTAAAAAACATGATAGAAATCTACCTTTCACTTTTGTTTGTGGTGGTAAAAACTGAAGCCCAGGCTTGCGCATTACATAAGCAAGTATTCTTAACTTCTAACTCCCCCTACATCCAACTCTACATTTTAAAAACCACTCAGTGACTTGTGAAAGAATTAGGGATAACATATTCCAACCTCTGATGCCTAGCAGGTCTTTTTGCTCATAATAAAGGTAAGTTTACCCTAGGAGCTCAGAAACACACAAAACATAGCAGTGACTTTATACTGCCCATGAAAGAAGTGGATCACTGCTAAGTGTTTGAATCATAAAGCCAAGATTTAGGGCTGGTGAGATGGCTCAGCGGGTAAAAGTACCCGACTGCTCTTCTGAAGGTAATGAGTTCAAATCCCAGCAACCACATGGTGGCTTACAACCACCCATAATGAGATCTGACGCCCTCCTCTGGTGCATCTGAAGTCAGCTATAGTGTACTTATGAATAATAATAAATGAATCCTTGGACCGGAGAGAGCAGGGACTGAGCAAGTGGGACCGACCGGAGCTAGCGGGGCAGACCAGAGCGAGCAGGGTTGACAGGAACAAGGAGGAAAAAAAAGGCAAGATTTTCAAAAAAAACCAAAAACCAAAGGAAAAAAAAAAAAAAGGCAAGGTTTAACATTTCTCTATTATTTTATTTACCACTGTCATTTGTTTAAGCTCAATCTTATCCAAGTTCAATAGTCTAAACTTTCCCTAAGTAAAGACTCCTGGTAAGACGAGGCACAAAAGATCCAAGGATTTGAGTTCATTGTCAGCCACACACACACACACACACCCCCAAGTGCCATGAGATAAACCTCAGCTAGAGAGCAGCAGCATCTACACAGACTTCAGGAAGTAATCCCTAGGGCTAGTTATACAACAGGTAATAAACTCCTGTATACCCCTTTGCACACTTATCCTGGGAAGAAATTATTGCAAATCACATTGTAATGCATACAACTTTGAAATCCAAGCAGTATATGCCAAAGGAAAAATACAAAACCTGACAACTTTAAATCAGCTCTTAAGCATTTTAATCTACACATTTGACTATAGCTGCTTTAACTAACCCTGCATGAACATTACTTTAGCCTGAACACAGATCCTAAGAGAATCAAAACCCTGCAAACCATCTACTAATTAACTGTGGCGCTTCATCTGTGCTCTAGTTTACTCATAAACAGAATGGGGATTATTCTGATATTACTGAGGCTTAAATTAGAGATGGACAAAGCATCTTGCAAAATATTTAGTATTATCTATACAGGTACACATTTCTTGGACTAACAGGCAATTATAAATTTCAAAAACTAAGAAACTTTTACAAGGAACTTTCTGTGCTGAGGATAGTTCAGGAAGTCTAGTTATAGGTCCCTGAGTTCAAATCCCTTGGAGTTCACTAGTCTCTAAGGTGCAAAGCCTATTATAATCCCCAAAACCCAAACAAAACATCTGGGGGGTCCTATTGCAGTTATTTTTTTTCCCTTGTTCCGGTCAACCCGCTCGCTCCGCTCGACCCCGCTTGCTCCTGCCGGCTCCACTCACTCCGGCCAGCCCCACTCGCTCCCGGCCACCCTGTTACGGGGCCCCGCTTGTTGTCCAGCCGGCCCCGCTCGCTCCAGTCCGCCCCGCTCGTTCCGGCCGTCCCTGTTTGGCCCCACTCACTCTGGCCCTGTTAGGTCTGGCCGTCCCCGCTTGGCTCCGCTATCTCCGGACAGCCTCGCTCACTCCGGTTGGTATCTCTGGTCCAAGGATTCATTTCTTATTATTCTTCATAAGTACTCTGTAGCTGACTTCAGACACACCAGAGGAGGGCGTCAGATCTTGTTATGGGTGGTTGTAAGCCACCATGTGGTTGCTGGGATTTGAACTCAGCACCTTTGGAAGAGCAGTCGGGTGCTCTAACCCGCTGAGCCATCTCACCAGCCCCCTATTGCAGTTATTTAAATTCTCTGTATCTATGCCTTGTCACAGGTTGAAAAGTTAGCAGAAAGTAAATAATAATTCTGTCATTTCATAAGGTTACTAGGAAAAGAAGACCACCTACATGATAATTTATAGAAACTTGCTTACTATTAAAGCTAAGATTTCAACATTATTCCATCTCACTACTTAAACTCTCATCTCAAAAATTCCCCAGCCCTCTCTAAGATTTGAAAGTTAGCTAACCCCCCCACAGTGAAGATCAATATCTCCTCACATACATTCAAGCCACATGTACAGTTATTAATAGTTGAACATTTCAAAAATATACAGTGAGTAGTAAAGAATGTTCAAAGTGAATTTTAAATTCCATTAGAAATGATTCCAGTTTTCAACTTTAAAAGACTGATCACGGGGCTGGCGAGATGACTCAGTGGTTAAGAGCGCCGACTGCTCTTCCGAAGGTCCCTGAGTTCAAATCCCAGCAACCACATGGTGGCTCACAATCATCCGTAATGAAATCTGATGCCCTCTTTTGGGGTGTCTGAACACAGCTATAGTGTACTTACATATAATAAATAAATAAAATCTTTTTTAAAAAAAGAAAACTTATTAAAAAAAAAAGACTGATTACATCCAAATACACACATTCTACTGTAACCGTTCGTTCTCATTCCTGAACCCCATGTTCAGCTGTTTTCACTTCTCTTTCCACACATCATTTTCCTACAAACTTCACTAGTAAGAAATGCAATACTTGAAGGTTCAGTACTGCTTATCTATTCTGCTACCCAAATATTCCCTGAAAAAAAAAAAATACTAATCAGGTAGGCTTAACTACAACCTGAATGCAAGAGCTCTCTCCTCCAACTATCCCACTGCACCAGCACACTGCCGTATCAGGTGTGCTGCAGAAAGCACTTCTAAAAGTGGAGCTTACATGGTCGATGAGAAGGGGAAACGGGCAATAAACAAGTGTGTGTCTAGAACAGCCTGTTTGTGTGGCATGGTTCAGGAATGAGGGAGCAGCCAGTTTGATTAAACACTTTGCTAAAAGTGGATCTTAGCTTTAGATTTCAATTTGCTGATCCCAGCCTCCATGGGGCAGGGCGTGGACACTGAAGGGTGGAGGGAAGGGGGAACAGTTGAACTTCATCACAAGCACACTGATCAGATCTCACTCACGGGCTGCCACCTGTGGGTACCTTACTTCTCTTATTGCAGAAAGCCAAGAACAGGACAGGAAAAAAAGCACATTTGTTATTTAAAAATGGTCAGGCTAATACCGAGAACTCCAGAAAGGAAGTTAAACTATTTCCCCTCCAACCGCTGACTTCCTATGTGACCTCAGGCCCAGGCACTGACCTTTGTGAACTCTGGTATCCCCACCCATGTGCTGATCCTTCCTGACTGTCACACCAGACTAGTCTCTTAAGCCCTTAAGCTTTAGTGTCATCTGTTAAAGGAGGCCAGAGGAACGACACTGCTTGGCAAACTGTAGGGCACGTTACTGACAGAAGCTACTTAAATAAACACACAGATCCGAACTTGCTACCCGCTTTACAGGAACATCAAGATCACTGAAGTGAGCATGTAAAAATGCCTTAAGCTCTGTGCAAAGAAAGGTGCTCGTGTTTTTAATTTCCAACAGCACTCACTATTCTTTCCAGATGTATTTCCAGGCCTTTCTAAGACTTTCAACCAAAAGAACTTACAAACCTTCAAAGCAGAATATAGAGCTGAAAAATAATAAAATCAGGTGTGGACGCTCACACCTGTAATCCCAGTATTCAGGAGCCTGAGACAGGGGGATTAAGAATTCAAGTCTGGTCAAAGCAGCACAGTGAGATCTTGTCTGAAAAGAAACTAGCAGCAATGTCAAAGAATTACTGCTAGTCGGACTCCCAACCTCTCACTTGCCTAGGTGGCTGTAGTAAAGAGGGAGGGCCCTGCAGAGTTCTGAATGCCCCACAGTCAGCCAACACAGGGTGGAGAGAAGTTATGCCTTTATTCTAAGATGCAGAAGCCCCTACAGAACACAAATCCATATGTATTTGTGAGTTAAAAAAAAAAAAAATCACCTAAAGATAACAAGACAACTCATCTCCCAGAGGACAGAGTGCCTAAAAGGTAACCTGGAGTTTTACCATTCTCCTTCTTTGACAAATCAGCTAAGAAAATCTATGCTTTGCCCATCTGTCCCTCTGGATGGTATGCAAGTTACACACTGCAGCTCTCTGAAGATAAGTCATGGCTCTGTGATATAGAAATAGCAAAAGCCTGGCATCAGTGCTGTGGGTCAATTCCAATGAAAACAGAGAGGGTATATAGATTTGCGGCTATGAAGGCCAGCTAAATCCCTCTTTACAGGCAGAAAGCAACTCCCACTGACAGCTGTTACTAAGACAAAGTCAAAACAGCTTTATTTTCACTTTGGCTAAGACTTGTAAGGCCTTCCCCCTTAGTCTAACAATTTCATAAACTGTCTTCAGAGTACTGACTTTTAAAGAAGTCCTAAACCTTACAAACTGTCATCAGTGTAAATCAGTATCCATGCTTAAATGTGCTGCCTCACACTTTGCAAAAGTAATAACCTAGCATGTCTCCATTACCAGAATGAAATAGTTTCTTTTTCCTATTTTTTTTTGAATTTTCAATTGTATGTGTATGTATGTGCACATGGATGCACATAACTGCAGATAACCAGAAGTCAAAAGATAGGGGTCAGATCCCCTGGAACTGGAGTTACAGGTAGTTATGAGTTTCTTGATATGGGTGCTGAGCGCAGAACCCCCGGTCCTCTGCAAGAGCAGTATTCTCTCTTAACTACTCTACTATCTCTCCACCACCCCCTTTTTTATTTATTTAATTAATTATTTAATTTTGAGACAGTGTCCCGCTATGTCTGGCCTGGAATTCACCATGTAAAACAGACTGACCTCAAACTGCACCAAAAAGATTTGGGTGCCTGCCTGTAGAACATTTTAAAAGAAGGTATGAAAATGATAAAGGAAACTACCTTTTGAAATCACAACTCCTTTTCCCTCTTTAACTAGCAAATCATTATTAACCCAAAGTCACAACCCAGGCTATCAAATATGAAATGTAATAAAAGTTTCCCATTAAAAGCAAATATAAAGAACTTCTAGATGTTTAACATAAAACTACCAACTCCCTTAACTATTGTCTAAGGCAAAGGAAAAAAAGTAAAATTAAGAAATGTAGCAGTGAACCTTCACAGAGACAGACAGAGAAAGCATCTAAGATGCAGTTCACTCTTGTCTAGCTCATTAGTCCAACACAGCTCAGAGCTACACTGCCTAAATACAAATTTGTCAATCAAATGATAAGTAAAATAAACAATAGAAGCGGAGACTGCAGAGCAGTGAGTAGGAAATATGCCTTTGAATGCTACAAAGAAATTCTCAGCAGGAAAAGCAAACCATCTGCCTTCATTTAAAAGTTTGAGTTGTGTGATTTCCTGCATCTAAGAACCTCCTTCTGAACTACAAAGAGGCCACAAAACATCACATTTTCCCCTCCCAGCTTCCCCCTTCAGAAACCCTGAGGTGATGATTAACAAACAGCCCCCTTGTCTTCAGACAGTCTAAGAAGCCACAGGAAAAGATAAATTAAACACAAGAACCCTTCCTAAATAAACAAACAGGCAGCCTGGAGAGAAGACAGAATTTCCTTACAAGCAGCAGCAAGTAGCTTTGCTTGCTGACAAGTGGGAGAGCAGGGAAAAGCCATCCAGGACCTCCCACCAACTGAGGCAGCCTGGACAGGGAGCCTATCCTGAATGGTTCCAGCCTTGGACTCTTCAAGGGGTTCTAGGGTGGAAGTCCAAAGTTCAGGTGCTCACAGGCAGAAATCAAAGTTTATTCTAGTAGCCAAGGGCCTCTCCATTCCAGCAATGAGCTCTGGCCGGAATCTCTAATTTATGGCCAATCCATTTCCTAATAGGGCAGCCTCCTGGGCAATCCACTCCAACCTACCACCTATTACTATATCACCACGAACAGATCTGACCCTGTTTAATCATCCTTTGATTGGACATAATCCTTTTCTTGGGATCTTTATAAGAATTAAAGATTTTTGGCAGCATGCCCAGATCTGTGGAAAGCACGTGCCAGATATATAATAAATGTTCACTTCTACTGGACGGAAACTCTTAATTCCAACTCAACAATCACAACTGAAGGTGAAAAAACCATTCCATAAATATTTTCCTATGGTACCTCAAAACTAAAACTCTTACACAAGAAAGAAAAAAACACACAAAGAATTCAGAAAATAGTCCCCTTAACACACATACACACCCTAGTGGTTAAATTTCACCTTCTGGGTCCTCTTGCAGAGCATAAAAGGCTCCGAGGTCTTACCCAAGAAACTGCCACAATGTTGGATCGTCAGGCAGTTTGGGGGGGAAAATAATCTTAACTTAAATTTCCACCCATTTAGATTTACTACATAGGAATAAAGTTGTCCCTACTCTAAAACATCCAAATCAAAGAGGTAAATAAAACAAACAAAAATAACAAAACCATAAACCTCTATTTCATTAATATTAATCAGATTATCAGTAATCTTACATTATAAAATGCTGCTTCAAGCTTCAAACCTCAATGGAGAACAAAAATAGACAAACAAACATGAGCTCCCTTTCCTTTCTTTCTTCCCACTGGAGTTTAAGCATCAGAATTTTATTTGTATGCCGCTTTAAAACTTCCCAGCCCAGTAGCCAGAAGTATCCATCTTTGTTCATTTTGTAGACCATGTTGCCCTCAAATTTAAAGAGGCCTGCCTCTGCCTCCAGGTGCTGGGATTAAAGGTGTGTGCTACCACGCCCAACAGTAGATTATTCCTTAATGGATATAAAACACAAGAAAGTTCCTTAAGCAAAACTTACCATTGGTTTGTTATTGTCAAATAGAACACCCTACTTTTGATAATGCTTCCCTTGTACACATATGCAAAATGTGTACAAAATTTAACCATACTCATTTCGGAAAAGAAGCCACTATTTACTTTTATCTATATACTCAGACACATGCTTCTCCAAGTATTCTTTCAAATATAAACATATACAATATAAGATCTAAAATATCAGTAATAACCCTCGACAAAATTACCTTAAGAGAAATCTGCTCTACACAGAACTTTAAATAATTTAACTTCCATTGCAAGCGCTGTCCTCAAATGACTGCACCCTAAAATCAAGTGCACTGAAGGCTGGAATGTCAAGCCAGTCATATATTACTTCAACCTCACTAAATCCCTCCTTATTCTCCAAATCCTAGGCTGCTTTCTAAAATAGTTCACTAAAAAGCACCAACCTAATTAACAACTGCTTCCTCTGCAACAGTGGCCTTGATTTCACTTATTTACACATTAACTGCAGCCTCCTTTTGGCCAAGCCAGTCTATTCTCTCTACCATGCCGAGCCTTTTATCTGCCCTGGACAGCATTTTCTCCAGCAGATGAAGTAGATGCCGATTGATTTGCTGTCGAGCATGGTAAATTAATAGCAACAAATTGCTGAGGGCCCGTCTCGCTGCTCCACCATGCTTCGGCAGTTTTGCTTTATTTGCTCCATGATGGGCAGCAGTCGGCCTCTTCAAGTCAATTTCTTCTTAACAACCTGCAATACTTTTCAATGGTGAAAATAGAGCTGTTCCTTGTAAGTCAGAAATCAATATCCTATTGCCCTTAGAAAATGCTAAACAAGCAGTATTGGCAATCCACTTGGTACTAGAGGGTATCAGATATAATGCAAATCCATACTGCTTCCCCCCTTGTAGTTATTACAGTTTGCTAAAAGGTTCCTAATGTCATTTATCATCATTTACCATTGACCAAAGAGGCTATGATTATGATATCCTAACAGTTGGCAAGGCCTTTCATTTCTATTCAATTAATATTTTAGCAGCACTCAAATGGTTGTGGCCCACATCTTATAATGAAATTTGCATGGCTTGGGATGAAATAAAATTTTTGTTGCTTAAGGGCAAAAAAAATTACACACAAGAATATGCACATATGGCAAACACCTATTTTCATATAACTGTGCAAGTTGCATACTTAGATTTTAAGTGTCAACAAATTCCAAAGGTTTTCTGACAGTTTTTAAAATCTGTGTACCAAGCAAGTAAATTTTAGAAGAGATCTTCCAATTATAAAACACACAATGAAGAAACTGCAAGTTACTCTCATCCCCACTTTTTACAACCTAGTATGTTCATGTTTACCTATTTCATTTCTACAGGTCGAATTCACATATCAATGACTCCTAATCTATCCAATATTCACATTTCAGAGTGGCAACAGCCAGAGTCCGACTCCATTAGAGAGGAATTCTTCCATTATAGAGTTGCAAGCAAAGGACTCGAACAAACAGCATCTAGCTGTGGCATCAACTGCACACGACACCCTATCTGCCCAGGGTCACTGACCCAACCAAAGCCACACTATATAAAGGATCAGAAGAAAGTAACAAGAACCCTGGACCAACTGGTTCTGTCTAAAGCAAAGCCCTGTAGACAGGGAAATCCTGAAGGAATCAATGCTCTTTGATTTTTAAAAACTCTACTTTGAAGACATCAGAATGAATTTCAGGCCATTTCTAATCAGGTCCTAATTATCATGACCATATTCACACAAAAACTGAAGACAATGCAAAAGTACTAATTCCCACTGTGCCCTAGAACATTCCACTTCAACTTCTCCGGGTGTTTTTTCCCCAGCTTCATCTGTTCAATCCTAGTAAAGATTACTAAAAATTACATTCATATTTTATGCTCCAATTCCATATCATGTCACTGAGTTTCCCTTTTAAAAAAAAAAATCCACTAATTTTACCAGACTAATGCTATTTACTCAGTTACCAAAATTTAAATTAATTATGTTCTCAAACATAATTGTTAAAAATTGGCAACATTACTCAGGCTTAATTAAGATTAAATCCAATTTACTAAATGTACTTTAATTGGTACTAATTACATTAGCTTTCATTTCAGAATGACAAATTCCCCATAGGTTTCATTTTATGGTTCTCTATCAGAATCAACCCAGGGCAACTGATGATGAGCAGCACCTAAGGGGAGGGAGGATGGGGACCCTCCCTGTTTACCACTGCTTATCCATTTGCTAAGTCACGGAGTCATGGCTCCTTCAAAACCTTCATTTTCTGTCCCAGTGAAAAATTCCTCTAAAAATACTCTGTGTGGCTGGCTGCAGCCAAGAAGAATGGGAACACAGGAATATTAACAACACAACAATGAAAAAAAAAATACACAAGGGTTTCAAATATGGGGCCACCAATTACTAGGGTACTTCTGAGGCCTCCTGGGACTCTTACTCTTGAACCCTTTGAGACACAAATCTAATAAGTGAATAAGCCTAAACCGATCTTGAGAAATAGGCCCAATTATGCCTCGGGGCAACTTCCTTGCATTATTGCTCCTTTCCATTACGAGGGTATCCAGCGAGTGCATCTGGAAGAGCGGCTAAGAGAAAGTAAGGCTGTCTGCCTAGGAAAACAAATAAAGACAGATCTGCCTCTGCGCTTAAGGCGGGGAAAGAAAGAAAATATAATAAGTAGGTGGTTTGCAGGGCTGTCTGTATTTCATAATGTGATAAACTGCCCTCGGGATTCTTGATATGATTGAATTCAAAAGCAAGAGGAGGGGGCAGCAAAGAGTTCTCTACTCAGTTTTAAATGGATGGCATCTGAGGCCAGCCGGACAAGACGACGACAACATTCACAGTCAGATAAAATGTGTAAGCTTAAAGGATCTCACATCTTCCCAACACCAAAATGAGTACATAAAGATATGTGACCCTTCCAGGAGTAGATGGCCCAAGGAAAGCCAGAGGCTAAGTGAGACTAAGTGGTCAGGGAGGAAAGGACACAAAGGGGAAAATGAGGGGCATCCACCTCGTCCATTCTTTAGAGAAACTAGTTCTGGGAAGGTACATAAAAACAAACAAAAGTGTTTACAAGATCCAGACTGTAATCAGGTAACAATATTCCTGTGAGGTGGAGCTAAAGGGAGTCCACTCGTAAGCTGTGGACATTTTGCTTAAGCAGTATTTGTATTACTAACCTAAACATAAATGGCAAAGATACTAAAATATAAATTTAAGTATGTGCCATTCAAACTCCAACATGTATGTATTCTCATATACCGTATATAATATGCTAACATCAGCACAACCAAATAGCATACAGAGTAAAACAGAACTTGAGATGAAGTCACCAATGTAAATACTGGTGTAATTTTCCCAACTTTACGTTTTCAAATACTATCTGGTTGCTTTTATTGTCCAAGAGATGTCTTTTAAAGAACTACTAATGTGGGTGCATTCTGACCATGTAGTGAATAACTAAGTTAAAAGAATCCTTACAGCCTGTCATCTCACACTTCTTAATCTTAGAAGGTATATACATTGCCCTGACCACAAATAAATAAGGCATGGAAAACAGAAAATTGTCCATCACTTCTTTCTCAGCAGGCAAATATACATGTTATCTGTTCTGAAATGGTGGATGAGACCCAAAGTCCTTCATGAGGAGATGACTTCAAAGAGATGCTTCCTTGAGGAATTATTGCTAAATAGCATTTTACATATACGTGTGTGTGTGTGTGTGTGTGTGTGTGTGTACATATACATACATATATACATACATACATTCATACATACATTCATACACACACACACACACACACACACACACACACACACACACATACGGGTATCTTTTCCATTTAGGAACTTAAGCCAAATCATTTCTTTTGGACTCTTGGGAAAAAAAAAAAAAAAAAAAAAAAAAAAAAAAACCTGTAGCAGCTATAATAGTCACATATACCTATACCAATGCTTTTCCCCCCAACCCCAAAATAATTGCTAGATCTCAAGACCCAGGGCTTAACATTAATCACATCCTTCTATCAGGTTCATTTACTCTGCACAATATTTGGAAGTTGAAGCCAGAGTTCCTGGTAAGACCTACTAAGTAGGCTCCGGGGACTGGCACACAGATTTTACATCAATTTCTTTTATAGCTCTGCAGATTTCATCTGATCCTCCCAGCTCACTCCTCTGCTCTTTCACAGGGAAGCAATGAAGGTTTCACACAATTTACAATTTTATTCATTAATACTTTCCAAGGAAAGTTCTTTCATAAGAGAATTTTGATGCCTGAAATATATAAGGTAACTCTTTACAAAAAGATAATACACATTTTAAATTCTGCATGCTGTTTTTGAAAGTGTAGAAAAGTTTAATTCGAATTCTAATAACATAATTTTAAATTTCTAAAAGTTAGGATAATATGGAACGCGAGGAGCCACACAAAAGACTTGCCTTCTTACTCAGCCCCAAGTCTTTTAAGATATAGGTAGACATCTCAAATGTACAAAAGAAAAATCACAAAATATACAATTTTCTTTTCAAAGTACGTGAGTATGACTGTCACATAAAATGATTATAAAGAAACAACTTACCTGCTTGTGCATTTCTATGTTCAACCCATAGGACATTTCATAATACTGTCAAAGAAGGAAAAGCAATTGAATCTGTACCCTTCAAATCATCTCTCCAGTAAATCCAAATTGCCCGAATACATGGAAATCAAGGCAACTAGCA
Organism: Mus minutoides; assembly: GCA_902729485.2. NCBI lineage: Eukaryota > Metazoa > Chordata > Mammalia > Rodentia > Muridae > Mus > Mus minutoides. The sequence goes on along the minus strand of LR750209.1, from coordinate 326,711 downwards.
CAAAGACCTTCCCTTAGCCAAAATATCCCAGTCAATAAAAAGGATGCCCAATTGCTATCTTTAAAAAACTAGAAGCCACATCAAGACACACCCAAGAGAAAAACTCTCAAAACTAATAAAAATGTTAAAACTCAGCATTCTTAACTTGTACAACTGTCTTTCTACATCATAAGCAAATGAACTGAAAAAGTCATGAAAATTTGGTTCCACATGACAGCAGAAAGATCTCATACAAATGCTGAGGTGTGGAAAGAACTGTTGGAAAAAGGTGATGTTACCTCAGAGTTGAGTTTCTTGCTAAGAGTGGACTACTCACTCTTACATGCAACGCAGAGGAACTGGGTAGGAAATTAATGCATCACCCTGCAAGTTCTTTCAACCCAAAATATACTTCTGAATCATAAAAATGCTTCATTATACTTTTGTAAACATAGATTTCATTTGTCTGAATGGGCGTATAACTACAGTACAGAAAATCTGGCAGCTCAAATCAGCACTCCTAAGAACCAAAATAACACTATAGAAATTGAAAGCATACACAGAAAAAATATAAACAGATTAGCATGATGACTGGGAAAATTTCTGAGAAGGGGTCTGGTGTCATTTCCTATCCGAATCATTAATTAAAAGGCATAAAATGCATGCAATTTTAAGAGTATATAGGAAAACTGTCTGGTTACAATTGGAGCAAAAGCAATAAAACAACAAAGAAAACCACTAACAAAAACACTTTGCATCTGACTAAACAAAATAAATGAGTTCTTTTTTTCCATTTTTTTAAATCTGTAAAAACAAAGCACAGAAAATTATACCCCATGCAACTGAACTTTTTGAAAATTTAAATCAAAGCTGGTTGTCAAAGCCAAGTTGTAACCACCTAGAATTACAGGTTGCTAATGGACACATACCCACAGCCTCAACAACACTGGCAGGGCCACTGTGATGGATCCTGCAGCCTCCAGCGATTTAAAACGCATTCTCGCTTTCAGTCTCCCAAGCTAATGAGCACTTTGAATCTGTGACACAGTTTTCTTACCATGACATAATGCCGCTGCATCTCTGTCTTCTCGCTGGCGAGCTTCTCACATTCCAGCTTCAGACTATTCAAGACACAAAATCAACTAAGTACAGGGTAGAACTGAACTTGTATCCTTCCAACTCCAAATCCACATCCCTTCCTCTAAATCATCACCGCCCATGGTCAAAGCCATGGTATTAAACAGCACTTTACTAGTGAAAGGGAGGAGAGAGAAATGAGTGACAAGAACCAGCCAGGACTTGCCTCTTTGATAAGGTTAAACTGTGGGGGTTGGGAAAGAGGGGTTTATGTTTTAAAGAAATAAACCCTCTACCCAACTGAATTCTGAGACTTCACCCAGAATTGAATATTCTTCACTAAATTCACTTACTAAAACAAGGAACTAAAAATCGCTAATAATTATATATATATATATATATACATATATATATATATGTGCTTTTTTTATATACATATATACATATATATATATGCTATATATATATATTTATATATATATATGTATATATATAATTATTAGCAAAGTTAGGTCCATGAAAATGCCACAGGGAAGGTTTTACCTTTAATATTCTATGACGTTAATGAAAGTCAGAATCAACATGGTCTCATGACAAATTGTTTGTCCCCCTCCAAAAAATACAGACAAGTTGAATACCCTGTGGGGGTGGGAGGTGTGTTGATCAGGTCCAGCAGCTTGTTTGGGTTCTGGCATTTTTATGCAGTAAGATTTCTGCATCATTAAGGACCCGGTGAAACAAACATGTTTCAAAAGCACTCCAAGTCTAAGAGCTTTGAACACAAAAGCATGGGGGAGGGGGGATGTCCTTGTTTTTGTTGTTATTATCATTACTTTTATTATTTTGTTTTTTAATAAAAGTAATGAAATTGCTCACTGCTTACTTCCCCTGGCTCTTAAATTATGCCATGATGGTAGAGGAAGAAATCCAGCCCAGAGTAATAAAGAAGCAAGAAGTCAAAGGGCCCCAGAATCTTCCCAACCTTCTTCCATCCTCCTGACCCAATAAATCAATATCGAAAGTTTGGCCTCAGCGTTTTCCAAGTCTCCTCAGTTTCGATTGTTCTGATTCCTTTTCGGTTTACCGGAGAAGAAAATACTTAATTTCTTTACACCTGCCTAAAGGAAAAAAGAGGCCCTGACTTGCCTTTTCTGCCCACAGGGGGGAAATGGTAATACCTTTGTGGGGGGGGGGGGGAGGCAAAGGAGGGGGGTAGTGTTGGAAGGGGGTAAGACAAGAGCTAAGCAAACAGAAGGATCAGCTAAAGTCAATATCGTTACCTGTGGTATTGAGCCTGTAAAAACTGAAACTCTTCCTTAATCCGATCACAGGATTCTGAAATTGTAAATTTGAAGGGTTGAGCAGGCTGATGCGGTGCCTAAAGAACAACAATAAAATATTTAATTAGCCCACATCGCAGGTGGGGGGTGGACAGCCCGCGGTCCGAGGGGGGGTGGGGGGGCTGGTCGCGCCGCTCCCGCCCCTCGCTCGCCTGCTGCGGTCCGGGTGCCTCCGGGCGGCCTCCCTGGGCTCAGCTCCTCAGCCTGGCTTCCGCACCCCCCGGACCCCCCAATGCCCGAGTTCTCCGGCCCGGCTCTCCCATCCCTCCCCTACCCGGAATCGAAAGTGGCCCGTCGGAGGCAGCCGCGCCATGGCGTCGAGCGGCCGTCAGCTAGCAGAGCGAGTCCGGCCTGTGGCCGCCGGCGCCCTCCACCCCGCAGACTCGCGCCGCCTGGCTCGCCCCCCACGGGAGAGCCGCGCGGGCGGAGAGCGGCGGCGCGCTGCTTCCCGGGGCTTCCAGAGACAACAATAAGAAAATGGCTACAAGTCGGTCGCCTCCCGCACCCTCGGAGCGGCCGGCCGCGGACAGGGCTGCGGGCGCGGGCGCGGGCGCCACTCACCGGGTGGCGCGTCTGCGGGTACATCTTGCTCAGGTCGCGAATCATCCACGCCGCTTTAGTTGGCTGCGCCAGGCAGAGGCGCGCGGCTCATCCGCTTCGAGGGCCCCGCGGCGGCGTCCCGGGCCTGCGGGTCTCGCGTGACGCGGGCGGCAGGCAGGCGCGGCGGCTGGGCGCGGGCGGCCGGCTCCGCATTCCCCGCGGGCGTCACTGAGGGCGGCGGGCACCGTCCGTCCTGCGCCCGCCGAGCCCCGCGCCCGCCGAGCGCCGCCCGCCTGCTCGCGCCCCACTCCAAACTTTTTTTATTTGTCTTTTAATTGGCTGCTATTCCTCGGAATGAATGGTCGCTTCTTCCCTGAGAGCGAGCGCAAACTCCTTTGGTTCGGAAGAGGTCTCGCGGCGCTTGGGGGTTCTCTGGAGATTTTTTTTTTCACTTCACAGCAACGATCTTTTAAAAGGCACCTTTTAGCTTCTTTTACCACATTTCATTTCCTTTTCTTCCTTCCTGTTTTTTTTAAAGCCCCAAATTGAAGGGGATTATAAAAATAAAAGAACGAAACGCTTGCGGCTTTTTAAAATTCTCTTTCAAACTCTGCGAACACCACCTCAAAATAATACACGAGTGTGTAAGAGGGGGAAGAAGGCAGCCAACAGCCGAACGCCCGCTCGGAACAGCTCTAACAACGCGCTCTGTGTAGGTGACTTCTTTGACCAAATTTAGCAGCAGCTAATCATTAACATTCTGATACATATTCACGACCATCCGCGGAGGGCCCAAGGAGCATCCCGGGAGATGTAGTCCTCGCGCGGCTACTGTGACCGAGGACGCCTCCAGATTGACTACAGTCTCCGGCTAGCCCCGCGCGCTCTCCGCGGCGCTCTCCAGGAGCCCCGCCCTCCCGCGGCGCGAGGGCGCCGCATCAACCAATCGGAGATGGCTGAACATTAATCGCCGTTCTGTGTTACTGCCCATCATTTCACCGCTGACAAATGGCAAGCCAGGAGGGCGGAGCCGGACAGGCTGGACCCACGTGGGGACAGGGCGTGGCGAGGACCTCCGACCAATAACTGCAAAGAATTGGTGCTGGCGGAGGCGGGGCGCAGCAGCCCGCCCGGGGCGGAGCCTCGCCCTGGCCGCTGTTCCCTAGCGCGAGCGTTCGAACCGCGGAAACATTTGTTCAGCTGTCAATCAAAGTAACGTGGGGTGGCGAGCCGCGGCGGCTGCTGTCGCTGTTGCCCTGGCTGCATCTTTAGAAGCAGGTTTCGGTGGCGATGGCGGCGGCGGTGAGCCTGCAGGCCGGTCCGAAGACGCCCTCCGAGGCTCATCTCTCGCTCGACGCGGAGCCCGGGCCTGGCGACCGCGCCGGGGTGCACACTAATTAGGGCCCGATGTCTCCGTAAAGAGACAAGCTCGGCCTTGTGCAACGCGCCGAAACCCCTGTTGAGACAAGAGAGGGAGGATCGCGCTGATCCCACTCCGTGCGGTTCACATCCATTTTACGCGCTGCTGGAGCCGGCATAATTTTCCGCGTGAGCGCGGACGCCGTCGGCGGGGTTTAGAGCCGCAGCCGGGAGGCGTGCACTGGGCCGGTCCCAGGGCTTCCCGGCCGGCAGACTCGGACATTCCCTTTCTTTAGAGGCACCAGTCAAGTTACTCCCGGGTTGAAAGAGGGTCCGAGTGTGGACAGTCGGGCCTTGAGCCTGTGATGGCCTATGGAAGAGGGTCAGAACCCGGGAGTGGCAGCCCGCCCGAGGCAGTTTTGAGACTTGGCGGGTGTTGGGAGCCTTCAGGATGAGCTAAGGAACCTCTGACCTCTGGGCAATCAAAAGAATTCGGAAAACGTCAAGCAGGATTGTAGCCAAGGCTGCTGCGTTTGGGACATTCATTTCTGAGTCCCACTCTAACTCGAAGTGCAGGCTAAGACGGTGCTGTTGGTTCAACAACTGTGGGAAAACCGTTTTTCCTAATGATAGCGCTTTCCTCCGCAGAGGAACCGGTAGCTTAATGCCCAATTCAAGGCGTTCTGTGGGCCTCACTAGTACTGGCCACTGAGGACACCGGGGCAAAGAAAGGCTGCAGTAGTCTTGCTACAAATCCAGAACTGAGGCTCATACAATGCTTCCGTTCTGTAAATAGTTTTAATTTCCAAAATAAGAGGATGGAGGACTTGCCTCAATCTCATACTCAATTATTAAAATGCGGCCAATCCAGAATAAAGGGGATTCACATAAAGAGGATTTTGAACACATGAGGGTTTTTTTTTTTAAGCTCAACAATAATTGCATATTAGGACTGCATTTTTAAAGATAGCAGTTAAGCAAAATGGCTCCATTTTGCCTTTTTAAGAAAACTTGCTTCTTAGAAATTTTGAAAATTTTTATACATTTATTTAGGGAAGGGGGTGGTGTGTGTGTGTGTGTGTGTGTGTGTGTTCACAAGCCCTGGAGATCAAGTGACAAGTGCATGTACCTGTTGAGCTATCTTGCTGGCTCCAAGTTATTTCCTGAAGCTCGCAGATGTCCATTGTACAGCCGTGTTCTGAGTCGTTCTCAGAAGGCTTGAGTGATAACCATGTCTGCACTAGGACACTGAATCTCAGAACAAGAACAGTGCAGTTTTTCTGAGGTTGCTTATTTGCTTTCCCTGGAACTTTTTTAGTGGCTTATTACCACAGTGTCTCTGTGGGAAGTTCCATGTTCTTTCACTATTTCAGTCAAAATGGCAGTAGGTTCCCTGGGAACTGGGACTTGGTTAATCAGGTCTACGCTCCAGTGCCATGGATGGGGCCTGGCATGTACCTGGCGCTAGCTCAGTAAATGCTTGTTGATGGCTTTGGCAAATCCAAGCCTTGTGTTCTCAGTATAGAACACTGCTGTGTCATTAGGATCCAACTTACTGAAATTCCATGCAGTCATTTCCCGGGACAGGAAACAAGAAGTTTAGTGCTAGAGCCTGAGGGCTATTGAAAGGGTCAGTGGAAATATCAGCTTAGAGGAGAGACCTTTCTCTTAACCCCTCTCACCAGTTTTATATCAAGAGAAAGTAACTGGAGAAAACAGGGCTTTTCTGACTTTTTTAAATGTAATTTTAAAGCCGGGCGTGGTGGTACACTTCTTTAATCCCAGCGCTCGGGAGGCAGAGGCAGGTGGATTTCTGAGTTCGAGGCCAGCCTGGTCTACGAAGTGAATTCCAGGACAGCCAGGGCTACACAGAGAAACCCTGTCTCCAAAAACCAAAAAAAAAAAAAAAAAAGTAATTTTAAACTTCAGCCTGTGTATATGTGTCACAGTTTAAGCTTGTGACAGAGCTACATAATTTGTTACATGTATCTGAAAGATGTCAGATGGGCCAACACACTCAGCCCTGCTCCAGCACACTAAATGTTGATCTTGTCCTACTCTGCCCTACCCTTGCTGCTCAACACTATCTGCTGAGCCAGTCTGGGAAATGGGTTAGGGGCTTATTCTGTTCCACCACAAACTGGATGACTCCAGAGTTTTCATATGAGATGACTTTGGTGGCACTAATGGTTTATAAAAGCCAGGCCTAGCCAGGTTCAGTCTCAAAAGTGACAGATGCCTTCCCAAACACACCTTTTGCTAAGTTCAGAGGTTATAAATCACTATTTTACCACATACCAACTGAGCATATAGTAAGTGCCAAAATAAGAGAATTTACCTTGCCGGGCGGTGGTGGCTCATGCCTTTAACCCCAGCACTTGGGAGGCAGAGGCAGGCGGATTTCTGAGTTCAAGGCCAGCCTGGTCTACAAAGTGAGTTCTGGGACAGCCAGGGCTACACAGAGAAACCCTGTCTCGAAGAGGAAGAGAGAGAGAGAGAGAGAGAGAGAGAGAGAGAATTTACCAACAAGCATGGATATTCCTGATTTATTACCCCTCATTCTAATTTTCTCCTCATGTGCTCTTTAAAGCTGAATCTGGGCCCTTTAAATATTTTCCAGCTGAGAGAAAAGGTTCATCAATACAGAGCCCTGGAGCCGGGTGTGGTGGCGCACGCCTTTAATCCCAGCACTCGGGAGGCAGAGGCAGGCGGATTTCTGAGTTCGAGGCCAGCCTGGTCTACAAAGTGAGTTCCAGGACAGCCAGGGCTAGACAGAGAAACCCTGTCTCGAAAAACAAAAAAAAAAAAAATACAGAGCCCTGGAGAGATTCCAAGACAAAGAAGGTTGCCTCCTAGTCCAGTGTCTGTGCAGGGTCATTCCTCAAAGAACAAGGAGCAGGAGGAGGCAGCAGCCAGCAGTTTCCTTCAGTCCACAGTCCACGGTTAGGTGGCTTTGGAGCAAGTGTTCCCCCTCAACAGTTTCTCCTGATAGTGCAAAAAGATGCATTTTCCGCAGATTCTGGTGTGTGGACTTCTGGCAAGTTCCAGAAAGCAGATTTCCAGCTAGAATCACCTGTTTCTCTACCGGTTACAGCAGCTCTCTCTAACAAGGTCGGGTTCTAAGCCCTTGGGCTTCCAGGGTCTTCCAGGAACAATTTCTTGTTGGTGAGGGTAGAAGGATCGGGGTGCTCTATCTCAGTACTAGGAGCAGATGTTTCTCTTTATAACTATTTTGCACTAGGGCCCTACCCCATCCCCTCACACACACACACACACACACACACACACACACACACACAGAGACTACAGTAAATAGTCTGAACACATAACCAAAGACAAATTCAAAATCAAATGCATAATGAATCAAAGGTATTTCTGGCCCAATGTTCCACTGCAGGACTGTAGCTTTGATTCTTTTTTTTTTTTTTTTTTTGGTTTTTTGAGACAGGGTTTCTCTGTATAGCTCTGGCTGTCCTGGAGCGCACTTTGTAGACCAGGCTGGCCTCGAACTCAGAAATCCGCCTGCCTCTGCCTCCTGAGTGCTGGGATTAAAGGCGTGCGCCACCGCGCCCGGCTGTAGCCTTGATTCTTAACACACAAGTACATGCTACCACTCCATGCAGAACCACTGAAAGCTCCCTGGAACACCTTGGTGTTCTGAGTCTAGACTGATATAGGTGATGAATTTCAGTGTTTTTAGTGTATGTACAAAGTTTTCCGCTCTTATAGAAAAATAATTTAATTATAGAAAACAGACTTTTAATATTTTCCTACCACCATTCTTCTGCATGTAAGTATCAAATTAGTATGTCTTTGGATAGGATTGTGTTAGAATGTTTGATTTTTAAAATTGCTGTTTGAATTGCTGACTTGAGCTTCATTAAAAAAAAAAAATCATTCAATGAATTTTGGCTTGAAATTAGGACAGGATCTCCAACAATTTCTGAAGTGGCCCTAAACATACCTCTGCCATTTATTTTATGTGTTTATGCAAAGTGGTGCTCTCCAGATCGATGATGATCATCATAATATCTGTCGACTCTGAAAATGTGGAAGTGTCCTGAAGCAACATCAAATATTCAACTGGGATTTAATTCTTTGCGTAAAAATAAATAAGCCTATCTCATTACTATGCAAATGTCCTTTCATCTTTAATGATTAAATTATATATACATCAATGAGTTATTTCAAGACAAATTTATTTTGGGTTTATTATCAGTAAATATTTCATTTGTATCCCTACTTAATGAACTTTTTGACTCAAGGTTACCCAGAATTTCCCTAGCAAAAAGGATTAACAAACTGGGCAGTGGTGGCACACACCTTTAATCCCAGCACTTGGGAGGCAGAGGCAGGCAGATTTCTGAGTTTGAGGCCAGCCTGGTCTACAGAGTGAGTTCCAGGACAGCCAGGGCTACACAGAGAAACCCTGTCTTGGAGGGGAAAAAAAAAAAAAAAAAAGATTAACAAGTAGAAAAAAGGTTGAGAGGAATTGATGTAGAACCATGTAACTTTTACCAATCGTTTCTCTCAAATTCCTTCTTGAATAATTTTTTTTTAGATTGAACTTGTTTAGATTACTGTATGTTTCTCTTCTGAATGGATCCAGGTTGACAGTAAACAACAAAAGGTGTCTTCTCTGTTGGATCTTGCATTTCTCTGTTGGAGCATGACATGGAAGAGTAGGCAAATGCTATACAAAGAAAGAAGTGAGAGGAGATCCCAACCTCTGCCTCGAATGGGAAGAATTCTTGGAAAAAAAAAAATGGTGTTTTAAGCACAGACCTGAATGTCAAGAACAAGTTGTGGCTGATGGAAGCAATGCAGAGACCCACAGCCAAACCATAGGCAGAATTCATGGATTCTTGTGAAGGAGTTAGGGGGAAGGACTGAGGGAGCTGAAGGGACAAAACCCCGAAGAAGCTACAGAGTAAATTAACCTGAGCCCAGGGGGGTGCACAGAGACTGAACCACCAACCAAAGAACATGCATCTAGGCCCCCTACACTTACATAGCAGATGTGCAGCTTGTTCTTCATGTGGGTACCCTAACAATTGGAGCAGGGGCTGTCTAACTCTGTCACCTGCCTTTGGATCCCTTTCCCATAGCTGGGCTGCCTTGTCTCCCCTCAGTGGGAGAGGACGCACTTAGTCCTGCTGAAACTTGCTGTACCAGGATGGATTGGTACACATGGTGTGTGAGTGCAGGGGAGGCTCCTCTTCTCTGAGCAAAATGGGATGAGAGAATGGAGGGGGGGGGGTGAGAGAGGGACTGAGAGGAAAGGAGGGAGAGGGGCTGTGATCAGGCTATAAAGTGGATAAATAAATAAATTTAAATAAACTCACCAGGGAATGAATCAGGTGACTGTAAAAGCTTCAATTCCAGAAAAAATTTGATGAAGATGAGAGAAAAAAAAAAAAAAAAAACCAAAAGACAAGTATGGAGCAGATGGAGCAATTTAAGATTAATTCAGGAGTCCAGGTCAATAACGATGGATCTATTGTTTTTATCTGTGGGCAGTTGATTTTGGAAACACATGCTACAATTCACACACACACACACACACACACACACTACTGTGGATCTGCCATTGGCTCACTAATGTCTGGCAGGCAAATTTTAGTTTTAAGCTGAGGCTGCCTGCAATTCAGAAATGCTAGGTCTGCTCTGAATGGACAACAGAAATGGCGAGAGTCACGGAGACCATTTCTAGATCAGTAAAAGATTTGCCATCCCTTTATCCATGGTAAGATGGAGATAACAACACAGTAGTAGTATTATTTGAAACAACTTACCACATCAGTGTCTCAGGGAGTGGCAGATTTCTAGATTCTGGGGGGGATAGGGGGAGGTAGAGAAATGCAAACTCCAACAGAGAAGACCTTTTATTATACTGGCAGTTGCCTTCTTGTTGATGGAAAGGCTACGTTTTGGTTGGGATGCTCCTCCTTAACTTGGTGGATGTGAGGCAAGTAGACATTGGTTGCCCATTTTACTGGGAGAGAAATGGTATAGAAATGCAATAGACAAACTTACAGAGTTCCTGAGGAGACTTCAGGGAGAAAAGAGCACTCCCTCATTCTTCACTGAAGTGTCTTATTTGAACCTCTTAAGATCACTCTCATCTGGTGGTAACCAAGGTCCTTCTCCCTCCTAAGGGCAGAGGTACCCACAAGGTTTGTGTTTGTTTGATGGGGAAAGGCCATTGGATTTTTAACATTGAATATGGAGGAGACCAGTGAACCAGGCTTTTAAGCAGCTCATGAAATACCTTTCTCATGCTGAAAAGGGGTTGGTACTATTGGAGTATTTTGAACCCAATGACTCAGTGTGTGGAGATGATAAAACTAGCAGCAATAAACAGACGTTATGTCAGCAACAGTTCTGAAATCTGAAGGAGACCCTAGACGTCTCACCAACCTGGGCTAGTTAACTAATTAACTAATGAGAACTGTAGATTCACTTCACTCTAGGCCCATCATCCTGGAGAAAAACTCACATTATCATCATTTTCCTTGAATCTAGAGGGAACATTGAATAAATTGTTCTGTTTTGTCCTGTGACTGTATGCAAACACGGTATCATTATTTTTACTTTAAAGGCTAAACAACTGAGACCCTAAACAAGTTACTCTCCCAAGGTCAAGAACATCAGTTGAAACCACTTAAAGACCATCAGAACTCCTGTCCCCTGCCTCCTTATAGCAAGCCTTGCAAAAACCCAAACTCCACAAGTAGATATTCAATTCAAGTAGGCAATTTAAATACTATTCAGCTCACCTGCCTGGTTTAAGCCTTTTTAAACATATGTTTTATTGCTGGAATGTGGGTGAATGGCGAATCCAGGAATGACTTGCCGGTGCCTGGGGCAAAAGCAGAAACTGAGTATTCCCACAGCCACAGGAAGCACCACCCCCTCTCTGTTGCCTGCTTAAAGTGTCTGAAGGCTTGATAAGTGAGATTCAAGGGAGATGAACGGGTGCTGAAGCTCTACTTTGGCTTTCAGAGAACAGCGGGGTTCACACCTGTGCAGCTGATCATGGCGCCTTCACACAGGCGCCCGCTCTCGCTAACTATCACAACAACCTGCAGGGCAGATTTTACAGGAGCAAAATTGCATATTTACTTTCTGAAATTGGCAGTTTGAGAACAGGATAGGTGTATGAAAGAACATCTAAACCCATCATTCTATACAAGAAAGTAATTAATGAAAGTCCCTTATAGCTTAGCCTCTACCTGTAGCCCATTTCTTCATCTCTTATAATCTGCTCAGCTTGCAACCTTTCTGATCTCATGCACATGGAGTCTTTCCATAAAAGAGATCCATGTGGTCTCCACACCCTTTCCTACCTAGACACAAGCACTAGAAAACCATCAGCTGGAAGTGGGAATCTTAACTCAGAGAGGACTTTTAGTCAAGATCATTTGCTAAATGTGAGTATGTCTTCTGCCCATCTTTCTGAATCTCCCAAGGAATAAACGGTTGGAATGTGGATTGGGGGGCAGGGGCATGGTTTAAGACAACTTGGGGAAAAGTGATGGCTTCACAATGTAACCTAAACTGTAAGGGTCTGTCATCGTCAGGCCAGTAGTATGTGGGCTCCTACTGCTATCATTCAGTTCAGTACACATTCTCAGTATTATACTGCTTAGAACAACTCTGATGAATCGCATGCCTTCCTTTAACAGCAATCCCTGTACGAGCGTATGAATGGGAATGAATAGTGTACCCACCCCATTGCTCTACTCCTTTGGGAAAAGGCTTTGACACCCTAGGAATTCAGAGCTGCCCTCTTCCTTCACTATTTCTGTCTACATAGAACAAAATTGTAATGCTTTTAATCCTAGTTTATCATATATTTATGTTTTATGTACATAGATGTTTTGTTTGTACATGTGTCTGTGTGAGGAGGTTGAGCCCCCTGGAACCACAGTTACAGACAGTTGAGAGCCTCTGTGTGGGTGTTGGGACTTGAACTCAGGTCCTGTGCAAGAGCAGCCAGTTCTCTTAACTGCTAAGCCACCTCTCCAGCCCTATCCTAGTTTTTTTTTTTAAGCTTTATTTTTAACTAAATGTATATAATTGTGTATGTAACTTGAGTACAGATGCCTTCATAGACCAGAGGAAGGTGCCTGATACTCTGGAACTGGGGTTGCAAGCAGTCATGGGTCACTCAGCACAGGAGCTAGGATCAGAACTTGGGTTCTCGCAAAGAGCCTATGTGATCCTAACAGTTAAGTCATCTTCACAGGGTCTATTATGGATATCTGTTAAACACAATGTCTTAAAGAGAGATGGCTACTGAATAGATCATAAATGTTTACAGAGTTCCATCATTTGTTATTATATATCAATATATACCAAGCATCAAAGGGTAAACAAGTCTTAAAATGCCCATTGTACACCCTAACAAACAGAGCTTCTGTAAAACCAATAGTCCCTTTAATCTTATACAACTGTAGTAAGCAAACAAGTTGGAAATAAAGATTGAGCTTTCAGAATTCACATCTTTCCAGTGTAGTAAAGCTACCCTTTAATGCTGTACAATAATTTTATTGCCTTGTGCACTATGAGGTGTTCCCTTATAAAACTGTTAAGTAAAAACAAATGGCAATTGAAACTGTCTTACCAAATGGTAAGCACAACTCAGAAAAGAGTGCTCCACATGGTTCCCATGCATGTCTGAAAACAAGGCGAAATCCACAGACCGTGGGACTGGCATACATATCCTGATAAGAGTTGATCCCGGGCAGTGTATTTTATAGCTTAGGATAGATTTCTGAATTTGACTTTTGCAACATATATACAAAAGAGATGAAGAAACCTCACTCATTTCCCACTCTCAATTTGAAACTCAGAGCAAAATACCTTTTATAATTTATCCAGTAGGAATTTAAAGAAGGAATTAAGGCTTTGAAAAGGAAAGACATGGTGAAAATAATAATATACTTTCCAAGAAGGTTCATGAAGGACCTAAATACTATGTAGGTATGCTGTGCAGACAATTTTTCCTTTACAAGCATAAGAAAGCTGGTACTTAAGATTTCTAGAAAGGAAACAGTTTATTTTTAACTAATCGGAGAATTGTAGGTTCTTTAAATTTTCTAGAATACAACTAATCGTTTGGAAATTATTTATTATGATGGCAATTGTCATGTATAAACATACTTTAATAAGACAGTGGCAAGGTAGAAGAATTGCCAGATATTTACTGCAAGTTCAATTTGGAGACTTTTTTTTTTGGTAACATTAGACTGCTATACAGCAATCTATCTATTCTCCATTTTTTTTTCCAAAAACACAAAATAAGTGAATCACGTTGTAAAGAATAGTCACATTCAGAGAGCCATGCTAAGCTTAGCTACTGTGCTTGCAAAGCGAATGCTAACTATATTCCTCATCAGATTGAGGGTGGAATGTTTACAATAATTCCATGTAAACAACTGTATTTAACACTGATTCTGAGAGTTTGAGAAAACTACATTTTTGTTAAATGGTGTATGTTAGTCACATATATTTTCTAATTATTTATGCAAAGCTCAGGAAATTTATAAATGCTGTGTCAAGTAACTCTAATTAAAACATTATTATCTGCAAAACTACTGCATATACAACTAGAACTTTGCTAATTAAGCCCAAATCATCTCAAGTCATCACTTAAGGAAGAAGGGTTGTCAAATGAGATATTAACTAGTGGATTCAATGGGAATTTAAAAAGTAATAAAAAGAGGACATGCAATTTTACGTTGTCTTTTGAGTATAAAAAGAAAGTGTTGCAAGATCTGGTTTCTTAGGATTTTGGAAGAGTGTTCTGCTATCCCCTGCAAAGGACCTGTATGCTATCCCTAACATTTATTGAGGCTGCAAGGCACTACTGCAGCAATCAGTGATTGAACATGGTAAGCGTTGGTGGTACAGGCCAATTGTAGGAAACAGGGGAAGACTCGAGCCAGAGAAGTCCAGAGTGAGTGCGTACTGTTGTCATGGACGTCGTCATGTGAAGGATCCCTGAACCTCAGACCTATGGCTGAAGACAAAGCCCCCCATCCCTGCAGCTCCCCTGCCATGAGCCTCAGAGGGCAAAGGCAAAGCCTTCCTCTGGTCCACGTGTAAATGTTGATAGTGTGTGCTGAAAATGTCCACCAGAGCTTTCTTGCGGTCTGAAGACTGTTTTGCCTAACAGAAACTGCACCCACCTACATCAGCTAAACCTGTCTGCTTGATCCAGCTGTATACCATAAATCTTTCCTCATCATTTATCCATATCATTATTAACCCTGTCTCTTTGCCAGCTGTACTCAATAGCATCGCCTTCCTTCCCCCACCCCCTGTTCATCTCTATAATAAACATGCTGAGTCCTGGGGTCCTGCAGTTTCTCCATCAGAAAGTCCAGTCCACCAGACCCCAGCTTCCTGCAGGTGGATCTGTTTGTCTTTTCTTCATTCCCTTACTGCCCCAGTCCTGACCAAGTCCTGACCAAGTCTCTGAGAGTGTGTCAAGGATTTGGCAACCAATAATCTCATCTACCCAAGAGGGTGCCTTGGGAGAAATTGAAAGGTCAAGGTTTATCTGGACTACAGAAAATTGAAACCCAACCTGGGCAACTTGATGAGACCCTGCTTCAAAATTTAAAAAGAAAGAAAAATTAAAAAAGAGAACTAAGAATATAGCTCCATGGCAGAACGTTTGCCTACAGCATGTGAGACCCAAGTTTCAATTTCTAGCACACTAGAATGAGATAAAATAAAATAGAACTGAATGTAATACCTTAAGTTCCTTCTCACTTGCCTTTACAAGTAAACCTGTAGGGTCTGGGACAGGTTTTTATAACTTCACTCAACTAGCAAATTGCTGAGTCAGATTCAAATCCAAGACTATTTTCTAGAAGGTTACCTGTGGTTTCCAAACCACTCTCTTTGTTGCCAGAAACGAATAAGACACGTATGTATTTAATTTCTGTTTTTGAGACAGGGTCTTATAATGCAGTCCTGACTGCTCTAAAACTATGTACACCCTGTCTCTGACACTCGAGTGCTGAGATTAAAGGGATGTGCTATTATGACCAGTTTTTGTACATAATTTTGATATTTTTAAAAGACCTTTTTGGAGCTGGGTGACGAAGCGCTTCCTGCACAGCAGGGGTGGGGGGTGGCACGTAAAGAGTCCTAGAGTGGCGAACTTGCCTGTTTCAGTGCTGGGCAGCTGGAGGCAGGTGATCCCAATATTCACTAGACAGCCAAAAGTCAGTCGCTAGACTCTTATCACAGGAAATAAGGTAGAGAATGAGTTCACCATCAACCTCGGGCCTCCGTATATATGGAATGCCTACACCCACATTCTATATACCATGTCCCTGCCTAAACCCAAATTTTATACCTACAAGTTCCTGCAAACACTCAAATCCTATATATACATGTATACATAAGCACACATACACACATACACACACCATACAAACACATATAAATATTTTGTGTTTTGTTTTTGCTTTAAAGGATTAAGCTGTGATTACTAATACATTCTGTTTTGCTTTTGGAGACAGGGTCCTGCTAGTTATCCTAAGCTCAGGAACCTTGCTAGGTAGCCCAGCGTGACCTTGAACTTATCAACCTCTGGCCTGACGCTCCCAAATACTAGGATCCCAGGCATGCACCATCACACCTAGTTTAATGCACTGTGTGTATTTATACTGTGAGATCATTCAGAATCGCCCTATGAAGAGTAAATCAACAAATGGCTGCTAAATTTATACTTCTTCCATTGAACAGGGTTAAATTCTAATTCATTCAAATTGTTCTCGTGTACTGATGAATAATCAGATGGCCCATTCTCTAGATAATCATTTTATGTTTTAATTCTCAACGGAGGAATAATCATTAAAATTAGTGTTTAAAATACAGAAAGAACTAGGGTGCATAGCTAAGTAAGCACCCAAAGCTTAGGGTTTCCCGGGTACCCCTGGGAATGTAGAAATGTTATAAGTTCCTAGCATGCTGATGTACAAGCAGTACAGCCATAAAGCTGAGATCAAATAATCCTGACACGCATACTCCAGGATGTGTCTTCAGTTACGTCACGGGTAACCTCCTGCCAACAACGGATGATCATTCTCAAACCTTCCTTAGTCAAAGAGGGGAGGGGATACTTAATACTTAAAAATATCATTTAATTAGCTGTATGTCTTATATTATACTAGCAAACAGTGCTCTAATATACGTGTTTTGGTAAGATAAAATGACGACGTTAGCACAGTTGCACTGTATTGTTTGAAAAGCATCTTAAGACATTTTAGAGTGACTGTTCTTTCTTCCCCCCTCAGCAAGATTCACTTGAGAGAGTAATCTAGAAGTTTTTTTTAAAAGGATATAATATCTTCAGGGGTTTTTGCTAACCAGCACAGATTTGTGAGACACAGCAGAGGCAGAGTCAAAATTTCATCCCCAAGTTAAAGACAAATACAAGCTGAATTCAAGGTTTTGTTTTCTAGAGCGCTGCTGGATGCGGCCCCTGGACTGTACCACAGAAGGCTGCAAGCAAAACACAGGCGGGTCCAGCAAACAATCCTAGACTGTTTATAACAACTGAAGCTGTGTCTTTCATATCAGAGTCCCATCAGCAAGGGGAGGGGCGACAGCAGAGATAAGCCCATGGGTAAAACAGTGCCCTTTAGCCGCAACCAGGCACCTCCTGCAATCAAATCCATGCTAGCATGTGGCTTGTTCAAATAAAAATTACTGGACTGGAGCCAAATAAGAAAAAAAGAAAAGTAATTGATAATGTGGTTTTTAGAAACCATCCATCCATCAAATGTATCAGCCGTTCATAATACTTTATTTCCTTCTGAACAAAGATCTTTAAAATTCATTGTGTGCACTTCAAAACAAAGTGTCCTTGTGCTGGTTTATGAAGATTCTCTTTTAGTTTGGGTTTGTTTTGCTATTTGATTACACTCCCTCCCATCCTGCATTTTTTTTTTCCAGAGAGTTGCTAGAAATCTGTGCTGTCCTTAAACAAAGCATCTCTGTGCTACATCAGCTTGCATTTTCCTTGGGTTGTGTTTGGGTGGTGCCTTTTCCCTTACTTCAGCAGGCAGTGCCCGAGTCACAGCCTCAGGAAGTAGACTGTAACCAACAGATTCCCTGGCCCTTTTTATGCTTTGCATCCTATTAACTTGCTGGTTGGAAATGCAGGACCTATCTCAAACAGCGGGAGAAATGGATGAGGAAAAGCTACATTGCATCTACAACCAGAGGAAGCCATTCAGAGTGACCAAAAAAGAAAGGCCCTTCTTCCAGACATGTGACAATCATTTAACTAAAAGCGTTCATTATTTTAGGATCTTAACCATCAGTTCGCAAGACTGACAGTGGCTTAGCTGACTATCAATATCCAAAAGGAATGTCTGTGATGTGAATTTTAGGAGTTTGCTCACCTCCATCCTGGACAATGTCTAGTTGAAGTCAGGCTTATGAGAGTCAGTGCAATGCCCACGATACACATACATACACAATTTTGCCCAATAAATACATGTCCAAATGAATCATTAAAGGTATCTGGTCCTCCCAAGTACCCTTCTTGTTGGTTTGTTGCTTTTCATTTTATTATTTTTGTTTCAGGTAATGTTTAGCTGTGTAGCCCAACTGGCCACGACCTTGCTATCCTCTGGCTGTCACTGAAGCTTCGATACTGCATCGATCCACCACTACACCCAGTTCCAAACATTCTATTTTAAATGAGAGCTGCAGGAGTAAAGCTTTGCAACTGAAAATATGATAAAGAGGCTTGAGAACACAATGTGAAGAAAGACTCCATATCATCTTGAAAGACTTTGTACTTTACAAATCTGGGCAATCCTATTCTGTTCTCTCCTAAAAATCTTTCATGATCATATATCCACTAGCCAATTTAAGAACCATGTTTACATTCTGTTGTCAGTGCCCTGAGGCATGTACAAACATTGGGCCTTATCAGACATTCTTCCTACCTAAGTAGCTTCTTCCTGGAAAGAGAAGCTCAGCCTGTTACTGAATAAGGATTCTCAGGAGAGTTTGGGTTTTTTCTTCTTTAGTTCGTTTAGTTGGTTATTTTCTGCCTCTGTAATATGGGAGATTTAGCATTGTTCCTTACACACACACAGCAAGCAGTCTACCACTGAGATGAGCTCTATCTCTAGGCTGTTTTAGGGAATAATCCTTTGAGTCTAATAGAGCTGCCCATATACACTTATGTATAGAACCACCCACTAGAATGCAGGCAAACAGCATGGTCATAGCCCTGGAGAAAAATGACTCTCTCTTCCCTTTGAAACCACCTAGTGCCAATAGTTCTTCAGGTGAGTGTGGGGGCCTCACCCCTTCTGAGCCATGCAGAAATGTAGACTTGTCTTGATCTAGTAGAGGTCTTATGCTGGCAGCCACAAATGACTGTGTACCAGTCACATTATATCCAGAAGACGCAGTTTCATGGGAGTCCTCCCCAACACCAATCTAAGATAATTGCATATCTCTCTTCTTTTCCCTCTGCCAAGATGTTCCCTGGGCATAAGAATAGACTGTGGTACAAAGGTCCTATTTAGAGCTGAGCAGGCCACAATTATTTTTTCTTCACCCTAGGACCAGTTGTATTACCTGCATCTACTGAACAACAGGAAAGCTTCGTTGATGAGGGCTGAGTGCTGCCCTAATCGACAGATGTAAGACAAGTATTTAGATAGTCAGTTTATAGTTTGATCTTATAAATAGTAATAGTAGGTTCTCCCCAAGGGCCTATGACTGCCCTGGCCATGGATGGGTCCTTGGCCAGGATTATAGTACGAGGCATGGGTTTCCTCCTGTGCAATGCTCCTTTAATCCAATCATTAAGCAATTGATTATCCTAGTAACTGTCATCAGATCAACCATGTTCCCAGCTTTTCCTCTTGAAACAGGGTCTCACTAGGTTCCCAGATGGGCATTAAACTCACTCTATAGACCAGGCAAAATTTGAGCTGAGTCAGTTTTCCTGCCTTATCCTCCAGAGTAGCTAGCATCATAGGCCTGCATCTCCAGACCCAGAGTTTCTTCATAAAGCAACAAAGAACAAAAAGCTTCAGTAGCAGACAAAACTTTTACAATATGATACCCGCCCCCTGGCTTGCTCTTTGGGCTTGCTCCAAAATACTGCTAAAAAGTCAAATTTGTATGTAGCATCAATTTTCTTATATAACTTCTTTCTGCCTATGAGGTATTAGTACTGAGTAGCAATTAGAATCAAGTGTCATTTCTTGTCAAAGATTGCTACCCAAAGACTACAAAAGCATTTAGGGCTCCCGGGTTCCATTTCATGGGAGAGGTGTTGTTAATTTGAAAATAACGAAGAGGTCAATTACTAAATCACCATCCATGCTGTATGCCTTGAAAACAAGAGCTGACTTAGCTTTGCGGGAGATTTCTAAGAAAGGCAATGACACAGAGTTTGCAGAAAATGGGAAGATAAGGAGAGATTTGTTTGTCTTTTGTTTCTCACTTAGAACTTACTTTCTGCCCGTTCTGCCCATTGATTCATGCTAAGGGCTTGTTGTGTGATATGGGGGCGGGATCGACGGCTCAGTAGTTAGGAGCACTTTTTGCTCTTCCAGAGGGCCCGAGTTCAGTTCCCAATACTCACGTGGTGTTATAATAAACTACAGTTTCAGTCCCAGAGGATTTGATACCCTCTTCTGACCTCCATAGTCATCAGGTATGCATGTGGTATACATATAGACATATATGCAGGAAAATGACTTATACACATAAAATAGAAAATAAATCGTTAAAAAAAAACTACTTTGAGCCGGGTGTGGTGGCGCATGCCTTTAATCCCAGCACTTAGGAGGCAGAGGCAGGCAGATTTCTGAGTTCGAGGCCAGCCCAGTCTACAGAGTGAGTTCCAGGACAGCCAGGGCTATACAAAGAAACCCTGTCTCAAATACCAAAAACGAAACAAAACAAAACAAAACAAAAAAAACCAAACAAACAAAACTACTTTGTTAGTAGTTTATGTAGTTTTGCTTTTTGCTTAGCTTTAATTTTTGCAGAATTTGATATACTCTGATATTTTGTTATGTGTGTGTGTATGTGTGTGTGTGTGTGTGTGTGTGTGTGTGTGTGTGAGAGAGAGAGAGAGAGAGAGAGCGCTTCCTAATTCAGAACACTGGTGTAACTAACTAATATGTCATTAATTCAGTGAGGCATGTTAAGTTGGGGAGAAGAAGAAAAAGTAGACTTCTACATGGGACTCTTGTAGGCCATCTAGGCAACCAGAGATGGCCTTGTTAATATATACATGTATACTCAGGGTTGGGGTGGGGTGATTCATGGGCCTACTAAACTGCTGTCTATTTTTCTGTTGCTTGAATGAGACCCAGAAGGTATAAAAAGTTTCAGACTGGGCTGGAGAGATAGCTCAGGGGTTAAGATCACTGACTGCTCTCCCAAAGGTACTGATCCCCAGCAACCACATGGTGGCTTACAACCATCTGTAATGGGATCTGATGTCTTCTTCTGGTGTGTCTGAAGACAGCTACAGTGTACTCACATAAAATAAATAAATAAATAAATAAATCTTAAAAAAAAAGTTTTAGACTTCCAAAAGCTGCTTAAAAGGACAGTCACTGTGATAGAACAGCAGGTGAAAACTGACAGGTCAGAAGAGTCCATTCCAAGTGCTCAGGATAATCAAAGACAAATGCAGAACTCAACCATCAGAGGGATGGATAACAATGATCAAACTAGAGGAGCCGACTGACCAGCCATCTGATCATTTTGCAGCAGACAGTCCTGAAAGACAGGGCACTAAGCCTCTTTGGTCATTAGCTCCTCAGCCCAGAGATATTCTGCCCTAGATTCCACAATGCTGTGTCTCTGAGGATTCTCTTTTTACTGTTGCCACAAAGCTCCAGAGGTCCCTCCCTGCCTTCCCACTGTACCCAGAGGCGATATTGAACAGGAACTGGGAACAAAGGCAGAAATCTAAGGCTGAGCACTTCACCTAAGCAGGCTGAGTGTTGATACAGAGAAACTGGAGAGAGGATGAAGTCTCCCAGATTGTTAAATCCAGTGATATTCTTTTTTCTTCTTCTTCTTCTTTTTTTTTTTTTTTATCTCTGTTGCCTAGGTAGGTATTTATCTGTTCATAAAAAAAATGGGAGAAACTGCTTCTGTCAAGATCTGTTGGTAATATAAGTGAATCTGTGACTCTTGGCCTCAGAGTAATTAATGAAGGCACCACTCTCAAGAAGGAAAGACTCTGATGAGTGATAGTAGGGAAACCCACATCAATATAACATAAAGTGTCCATTAACATGAAGGTCTGTGCAAGGCAGATCAACTTTCAGTTATGAATAAGTCAACGAATTGTGATTCTGTGAGCATCAACTGTGACATTAATGGTGTTTTCACTGAACCTAAGGATGGTATTAAGATTGCTATGTGAGGTCTTAATGCTATCCCTTGATCCTAGTTTAGAAGCAAGCAGGTATTTCAGTGGATTATAAACATTTAATCATAACTGCCAGTTACAGGTGACAACAGAAGTTTCAGCACTGCAACAAATTAATGTCTCCTTGATGGAACTTTCAAGAAATAATATAGAGCTAGAGAAAGATAAGCAGATGGCAGAGATACACAGAGAAGTGTGTTTGAAATCAGTATGCCAAAGCAGAGAAGGACCAGAGAGGATTAGCAGATTGGGAGAGAAATAGAAATGGAACTGTGGATTCTTTGGGGCATGTTAGCACTGTGGTCTGCCCATGGCATCCTAACGGTCCATATGTCTCTTCCTCACTGATGACACCATGGCCTTCCAGCCTTGGGCTGCTGCGTCATTCTGTGTGTCTGCATCATCTCTGTGCATCGACTGTGAGGACCAGGATTCCTCCTACTCCTGACCCTGTGTATACACTTGTGTATATCCAGGTATATAGGTGCTGGGTAAGCAGAGCAAGTGACATCCAATGGATGGCCCATTGTGTCATGATGACAGAGCATGTTGGATCTTCTCTTTGAATTTGAATGACTCCTCTTTTTATGAAGCTGGGCTTATTGACTGAAGGCCATTATCGTGGTGAGATGAATGAGAGGAAGTGGGTACATAGGCTCTTTCCTCTTTTCGTGTTTATAGCTACCCAGAAGTGAACATCAATATTTAAATGTCTGGATTATCTGAGGCTTGTAAAAAAAAAAAAACCTATTAGTTACTCCTCCGGCCCAGTGTTTGGAGCCCTTGTGGGGTAGAGCATGGAACTGTTTAGTTCTTGTGGTCAGAGGAAATGGACTCAGAGAAAGGTTAGAGGGGTAAGGTTCATTGCTGGGTTAGTGGGGCCTTATGGGAGAGTCCACACTGAAAGAAGAGGCCAGACCAGATGAGGAGCCTGGGGTGGCCCTTGGGAGGCTGTTAGTGGAGGGTGAAGCAACAAGAATCCTGGCTACTTTGGGAACATGCCTTTAATTCTGAACGGCTAGGACCATCTCTGCCTTCAAAAGAATCCTGCCAGATTGGAAAAGATTACTGAACTGCAGTAATTCTGCTGCTTTGAAATGAAAATGTCTTCTCCCTTAAGAGGTTACACATTCATATCTAGAGATAGGGCCTGGTTCTAAGCTGAAATGATTCTCTGCAGGGCTGGAGCGAAGGGCCTTGACCCTTGGGATTAGAGGTCATGTTTATTGGGTATTCATTTCCTTAGTCCGGACTCCCAGGATGTCTGTCAGAGTTCTTGCCTCGTTGGTATTCTTTTTCCTAGTTGGAGACATTATTAGCTGTCAGGGCAATATTCATTTATCTATTTCTTCTTTATTAATAGAACTTCCTTTCTGTTTCTGGATGATGGTTTCCAGGAAAGAATTTACCTCCTTCATCAAGGAGGACAGGTTTAACTGGCACAGCACTTCCTGACTTGAGCTCAGACACACTGTCTGGAGCAATGGGATGAGCATGTGGCTAATACAAGTAAAGAAAGCAAGGTTAGCATGTTAGCAATTCTTTGTTGAGCACATTCTATGTATTTTTGTCCCGTGGACTGGACACTGCCACTATCACAGTCTCTACTAAGGCTGAGGCCAAATCTGCTGCCATAGCTAACTTCTTTCCGTCATCTGATTCTGTTAGGTTTTCTTATGTGCCCACACACTGGCAGTTTCAAAGAGTTAGTGGAAGGATTATAGCCTTTGCCAGACCCTCTCTTCTTTATGGATATAGTGCTAGAACCATCGCTTTGCTAAAATATGTTCTGACAACTGGCACAGGAGATTGGAAGACTCTGGAAAGAACAGGTCAACGCTAAGTCACCCAAAATATAAAAGTGCATAGAGGTAAATATAACATACCCATCCATAGATGGCTACAGTTTTCAAAGTGCAGAACAGTAAATGTAACTTTTATTATGATTCTAACAGTTTTAAAGTGTATCTGATCTTTATGAAACAGATTCAGACAGAGTACATATTTTGAGCCTCAAAACACTAAGATTGCTTTTATGGAATATGACTATTATCTGAATTTTTATTTAAAAAGAAAAATATGTGTGCCTATGTGACAATTTCAGCTGGGAATGGCTATGGCATATTTAAATATAAACAAACTCTGAACAGGATTGAATTTTCTATACAAGTGAATTCGTTTTGTTAAAAGTGATGGTATTCTGTTGGGAGGTTAAGGTGGATTCTTTTTCATTAGACTCTTTCTAGATTTTATTTCAAATGCTTATCAACATTTAAATTCTCATCCTGTAAAGACGAAGCCACATAACAGTCCTGATCTTCAGCTCAATTTATAGAGAACAAAAGTATCAAAAATGACCATATTGTGTTACTCTGCTACCCTTTGACCTTAGCAGATGGAACTGACCACTCAAGAGCATCTCTTCCATACTGCCTGGACATGATCAGGGGATGCTCTCAGTACCGCTCTGGATGCAGCTCATCTGCCAGTTCTGGAGCAGTCGTCCATATGAAGCTGTGCTCAGGAATTGGTTGTGTTTACGCAGAAGATGCTTGTTCTAGAAAGAGCACCCAGCCTTCAAAAAGTGGAGTTCAAATCTGGAGTGGTTCCACAGATAGATGCTATTTCCTTAAACTCTAACCCGTGGTATCTTGGAATTCAAACTATGTATCATCCCTCAAGCTAAAGTTCTGAGGGATGTGGTAGAAAAAATGTCACAGTAGTGGCTTTCAGGGCCTTTCTCTTGGGACATTCTGTACGATGCTACAAGAAGCGGTGAACTTCACCCATTTGGAAAGCACACTGGCATCAGAAGAGAGAGATCACTGTCAAACAGAGCCATTTGCATCCGTCAGCACTGGTTCTATACTGCTGATCTGCCATTCCTGTCAAATTTTGAGAAACTATTTTTCAGTCCAATGTGATAAGGAATTCTATGGAAAACCTGGAGAATTACTAAGTCTAATCTGCCTTTCTTTCCTCAGTCCTTAGCTAGGGTTAGGAGAGAGGTTAGTTTTTACCAACTCCCTTTATCCACCCTTGTAACCACACAACATAGGCAAAGATCTGATTTATTAAACTAAACCCCAAGGAAACAGAGGTTAAGAGAAAGAGAGTGAGGGTGATATTTAGCTGGACTATATATTTCTGACAATGATGACTAGTTGATTGTGATGTTGCAATAGTAATCCCAAACCTGAATACAGGAGCCAGGAATTGCTTAATCCCTAAGGAAATCCAGGGCTCTCTAAGTTTTACTGAATCAACTGTAGTAAGCTAGAGAGCTATGAAAACTCCCCCCCAAGTTCCTTTCCTTTATCTTCCTGTTGCAGCTGAAGAAAATGGAGGAGAGAAACTGCCCAGCTGGCAAAAGCTGAGTTTCCAGATTGGCCAATTAAAGAGCTCAATGTATTGCCAGGAAAATGATTCAACACTGTGATGCCAATGACACCTACTAAAGCCATCATTTATCTTATTATTCTCATCAAGCTGGATAGTGTGTGTGTGTGTGTGTGTGTGTGTGTGTGTGTGTATAATGGAATTACCTTCTTGCAAAGGCTACACCCCTGCCCCACACACAGTGGGGTGAGAGGAGAGGGAGAGGGAGAGGGAGAGGGAGATCTCAAACTACTTTGGAGTATTTGGGATTAAGAATCAGCAACTTGTGACCTTGTCTTTTCCCCATTTCTAACTGAGCAGTCACCACTGTGGTCGTAGTCATTTTCTACCAGCATTAACTGTTAGTGACGGAAGAATCACATTTGCATGCTGTGAATGGGATCAGACCACCCTCTGATTCTGGATATTACACTAGTAGCACTGAGGTAGAATGATTATATCTGTGGTTAAATGTGGGATTATTCTGTTTTGTAAATCCGTGGCTATATTGGTTATCTATTTCCACAAAAATTCTGTTAACATTCAACCACAAGATCCAGTAGCTTAAAACAACAATCTTTTTCTTTAGCTCTTGAGTTTGTGGCTTTATTGGGCAGTTCTAGTCTTGGCCAGGCTTGGCTGATCTTGGCTGAGCTTACTCATAGGTCTGTGACTCAACTGGTGGTTTGGCTGGTGGTTTACTGGTCTAGAATAGACTCATCTAGAACCATCTGGCTCTGCCTACATTATCTTTCCTCCTCCACAAACCAGCTTGGGCTTGTTCTGATGTTGATGGCAGGGTTTTGAAAGAAGCGAAAGCACATAGGGCCTCTTGAAATCAGATTTACTCTATAATTAATCCCTTATATCCTATTCTGCTGACCTTCGCAAGTCACAAAAGATGTGGGGAAATAGTTTCTACTTTCTTTTTTTATTTTCTATTAAGTTGATCTTCTTTTTATTTATTTATTTATTTTTTAATCATTTTTTTTCCAGGCCAGTCGTTATCTCCCTCCTGGGGGCCACCCTCCAACAGTTCCTCATCCCATTCCTCCTCCCAAGGATGTTCCCACCCACCCTACCAGACTTCCCCATTCTTTGGGGCCTCAAGTCCCTTGAGGGTTAGGTGTGTCTTCTCTCACAGAAGCCAGAAGAGGCAGTCCTCTGCTATAAGTGTTAGGGCCTCATATCAGCTGGTTTATGTTACCTAGTTGGTGGCTAAGTGTCTGAGAGATCTCAGGAGTCCAGATTAGTTGAGATTGCTGGCCCTCCTATGGGTTGACCCTCCTCTTCAGCTTCTTTCAGCCTTTCACTAATTCAACCACAGTGGTCCCCAGATTCTGTCCATTGGTTGGGTGTAAGTATCTGCATCTGACTCTTTCAGCTGCTTGTTGGGCTCCTGGAAGGGCAACCATGCTAGGCTCCTGTCTGTAAGCACACACACCATAGCATCAGTAATAATGTCAGGCTTGGAGCCTTCCCTTGAGCTAGATCCCAGTTTGGGCCAGTCAGTGGAAGGACCCTCTAGAATGTGCCAGAGACCTGGGAGCTGAGAGATGCTCCGGACTCAGAGGGAGAGACCTTAGATGAAATGTCCAACAGTGGAGAGAGGGAACTTGTAGAGTCCACCTCCAGTAGAAAGACAAGGCATCAAGTGGAGGGATGGGGTTGCCATCCCATAGTCAAAAACTCTGGTCCAGAATTTTCCCTGTCTAAAAGAACTGCGGGGACAAAAATGGAGAAGAGATTGAGAGAAAGGAGGTCCAGTGACTGGCCCATATTGGGATCCAGGGATCCAGCTCTACTTTCTTTTTTTAAATAAAGCATTTTGGAGATGAGTGTTTCAGTATTTAGCTCAGGCTGACTCTGAGCTTGCAATCATTCTGCCCCAGTTTTTTGAGTAGCTGACATTATAAGCACATGTAATTGTGCCCAGATTTAGGCTCCACCTCTTGATGGAGGTTACTACAAAATCATACAGTAAATACTGTGACTGTGGCCAAAGTAGAGAACTACAAACATTTTTTTTCCAATCAGTTAACCACAAAATCACTTGGAGAATTATGTAAATAAGAGGAGAGAGAGTTTTTGAAAGAAGTGGTGGCCAAAAGATGGCAGGATCTCTTTATCACTCAGATATTCTCAACAGTCTTGTTATTTTATAAGCAGCTCATACCTCTTTTCTAAGAAATCCCTATTTTATCCATAGATCCTACTATCAGAAAACTTACTATAGACTCTGTTTTCCTGGCCATAGTGATTATCCAGAGATGCACATCTATCCCAACCTTGGCTATCCCATAGCTCAACTTTATGTTTTTTTTTCCCCCTCCTAGGAGATTATCCAGCTTAATGAAGGCCACTCAAAATGCTTCTGACAGTGGGAGGCGTGAGAATCCATGAATGCAGGAACTGACCTCACCCACAGCCTCATGGAGAAAGCAAGCCTATGACACTAAAATTGACAGCTGGAGAGTACCTAGACAATGGGAAAATAAAACCTCAGGTCTCTCCAGTCCCTTTTACAATAATAGATCACAAACTTTGTCTCACCCATTGTTCCTATGCATTGGTTTTGGAAGTCAATTCTTACTGTTTTCTTTTTCAGTGAAAGCTAGGAGCTGATCTTTAGGAGCCGGTCAACAAACCCAGGTTACATATATAGAATGAGAATCTCTTGGGGAAGACTTGCTGCTTTTCAGCATCTTTTCACTATGGTCTTACTCTGTTAAAAAGATATATGAGCTGGAACAGTTTAACATCTTCAATATTTAGCTCAATGTCATCCACATTTTGAAGTCCCTTTCCTGTCTTTTCTGCTACATCCATTTCCTCATTATGCTTCTGATGTACCTCACACGTATGTTAGAAGTAACTATATCACTTATGTTTACAATTCTATCTGCATCCATCTAATTAAATTGTGATTCCTTCCTTTAGGCTAGACATTTTTTTTAAAAAATCTTATTTACCTTTGTATTCTTGGATCATAGCATTGCATTGATTTTAATAAAAATGCAAGTATTCTAAAGATTAGTCTATTAAAACTTTAAGCCATTAATATCCTAGCTTGAATTCATTGATAAACATTATTTAAGAATGTACTTACTCACCCATCAGTAACTCTAAATCTTGGCTGCAAAGTTGAATCACCTGGGGAGCTTTATAAATATATTGGTGCTTGAGCTTCACCCTAGACCAATTAAATCTGAATTTCTGGGATTGGGGCCCAGCCATCAATATTTTTAATAGATTTCCAAGTGGTTCTAATATGCAGCCAGGATTAAGAAGCACCGCCCTGAATGTACTTTCTGTCTGACACAAAGAGCCAGAGTCAAAGGAAAGATTGCATCCAGCTGGGAGTAAGGCGTGATGAAATGGGGAGTTTTGAATTAAATGTTAATGGTTGGGTAACATTTCAGTCGAAAAACATAAAGGAAGAAAGAAGACCACATAGATATCGAAGGCACTGTGAATATACCGGAAAGGTGTATCCAGCTGATCACAATGGAAGCATTCAGGGTAGGGCAAAATAGCATTTACTGCATGCTTTGTGCCAAGCACTGGTCATTCATTTGTTAATTAATCCTCACAATTATAACTTAAGGAGAGAAATAGTTTGTGGAAGAAAAGAACAGAGAACACAAGCATTTGCTTAAGATCACACAGGTGGCAGTTAGAGGTGGGCTTAACTCCAGGTCTAAGTTGTTCTCCAGGCCAAAGCATCCAATCCTAACAAGGACAGGAAGGCCAGTGGCAACTGCTGGCTGCTACCTTGTTTCCTGACTTCTGTCTCCTCCAATTGAAACTAATGAAGGGTTTGTGGGCTCAGCCCAGGACTATCTATTTTCATGAATAGATATCAACAGGGTTTTAGTGCTTTTGGCTGTGGCCTACATTCCCTCACTAGGTAGATTTAGCCTGGTTGCTCTCACATATGAGCTTTGGTGGCCTAGTCACATGCCTTGCTCTCTGTGCACCATCTATCTGATTCAAGCATTAAATGATAGAGGGAACTTAACTTTGAGCTGCAATGACTTCCAAGAATGATGTCTCTAAGAGATTTATTTTGTGCCTCCAGTATTTCCTACTTATTTTACTTCTGGTTTTTGAAATGATTGCAGTATTCTATTCTTAGCTACCAAATCTGCCTTTTCCCCCGGCAGACCACAGCATCTTGACCACTTCCCACCTAAAGCTCTGTCTCTGTATCTCAACTGGCTTCATGCTGCTACACCACAAGTTGGATGCAGCCAAGTTAAGGCAGAGAACAGACTGTGCTCTTCAAGCTCAACACCAGAGATTTATTGTCCAATTTTCTTTAACACAACAGTGCTAGACCAAAAGGGAAATCAATAGAGAGATTTTTCTAGAGCCAGCAAGTGACACTAGATGGAATTAAGAAATGTATTTTCTGGAACATTCTTATTGCAAATGGAAAAAGATGGAACTACTTCAAACTAATTTAAGCAAATAGAAGAAAAAAATGACTACCACTCTAAAAATGTATTGCTTATATCTTCAGGGAAGGTTTAACCAGGATTCTCTGCTTTATGTCCATTATATTCATGGACACCATTCTTAAACTCTGGGTGAATTGCCTTTAGTTTTAAGATTGATTATATTATAAGTAATGCCAGTCATGTTAGGAGCAAAATATTCTTAAAATTTTACACTTACTCAATACTTATAATCAACACTGTGATTAGATTAGTTTGGATTTATACCCATCCCCAGATCAATCAATACACACAAACAGATGTAATTTTGTTGAAGAGATGGCCTAGCTCATATGCCTATTTCTGAACAGTCAACATGGCCAAGGAATTTCTGTGCTTTGGTAGTATAAGCATCAATCACATGAAACATCTCAAACAACTTGATCTGAGATTGGGATAAAATAACGCCACAAAGGAAATTGAAAATCTGAAAATCTGAGTGGGAAAAGACAGAGATGCCACAGAGGCAAATATGACAGTGACCACTACAGTAGTTCAAAAGCTTAGATTTGGAGCAAATGGAGTCTCTTCTCAAATGTAGCTAAGATGAGGGCCATAACAAGATTGGGGTTACTAGGCTACAGCTCACATATCTATTGCCATGGAGATTGCCATAATGCCACCAGACAAATCAGATGAACTATGAGCCAGCAAATTCTTGCTCATCTCTTCTGATTGATGCTTCAACCACAAAGCATCCTGTGTTCTAGGAAGTTGGTAACAACTTCCTGTGCTCTAGGAAGTTGGTAACAACTTCCATCTTCATGCTGATGGATACGATGGTTAAACTGAGTTTTAAGTGTTAACCTTTATGTGTCATTTGCATATGTATTTCAATTTCATCATCAACCTTTTTTTTTTTTTGTCCAAGCTTTAATGAATCATTCATTAACTGGCTGAAATGTTCTACTTTTACATATTATTTGAATGACGATCAAATAAGTAGAAAAATAAGCCACTCAGTCAGAGATAGAGAAGCATCTTGTTCTGTTGTGGAGAAAAAAAAAACCTATTAGAAAAAACACAAAACTTTTGTTTTTGGTTATCATGCTTTATAAATGATAAAGATAAAATGATAAACTTAACAGAGCAGAGTAACAGAGCACACAGACTGATACAATGGCTGTATTCGCATTACACAGCTCCATCATATGTTTTACCTTGTTAGTGAACAAGGCTGGCATAGAATGAATGTAAGGCCCATGGCAATGATGTTATGTTAGACTTTTGAATATGGGGCATTAACACAGATACATCAAAATGTTTACTTCTCTCTTTTCAGTATTTGCAATAATCACTAAGGATAGGCAAGGACAAATATCTAGTTTAAATGAAAAGGCGTAGGCTGGTGAGATGCCGCACAGTGGTTAAGAGCACTGCTTGCTCTTCCAAAGGTCCTGAGTTCGAATCCCACAACCACACGGTGGCTCACAACCATCCGTAATGAGATCTGATGCTCTCCTTTGGTGTGTCTGAAGACAGCTACAGTGTACTTATGTACAATAAATAAATAAATGTAAGAAAGAAAGAAAGAAAGAAAGAAAGAAAGAAAGAAAGAAAGAAAGAAAGGCAAGGCACAGAGCAGAGAGCATCTGAACTCAGTTTAGGACCTTCCTTGTCTACCATCTCAGCTCAGTTCATCTTGCTTAGACTGACATTTCCCTTGTTTTTCCTCCATCATTGACAGTTTTATATTTTATTGATTACCTTTCAAGAAAAAGTTTGAAAGCTATCAACTGTCATCCTCAATATTAAAATAAAATATATTTCCAGAGAGAAAGGCAATAGAGTATTTAAAATTCTGGTCTTTGTAGATTGACTCACTGCAAACCATCAATCATTTTTGGCAATATGATTTGCAGAAGTTAATGGACTTACTTTCACCTTAGCTTTTTATCCATGTAATGTTAAAATAGAGAAAATAATAGTGGATGCATCTTAGGAACTTCTACACAGAGTACACATTTAACATATGACAGTTATGATCATTAACATCATCACACAAAAGAGAATTATGTGTGTGGGGGAAGTTACCATGGTGACTAAGCATGATTGATTAATCATACATATAATACATGTAAAATATGCCATAAGAAAATGTGATTGGGACAGGTTTTTAAATCATAGCCTGATAGAACTCTTCTCATTTTTTAAGACCCTTGGCCCTTGTTTTTAATGGAGACATGAGTGCAGCTGCTTGAGACCATTTTATTTTGGCCAAGCAAACACAGCATGGTTACTCTCACACACAAGGAGAATGAAACATGCAATGAGCTGTTTCCTCTTCACTTGCATTAGCTGGAAGTCCTTGGCCACAAGCCTCCTGTGAACCTGTATACAGAGACACAGCTGGCTTCCTACACTGCTGTACAGCTCTCTGATTCTCATATAAGTGTTTGACTTGTTCATTCAACCCCTCTCTAGCCCTTCTCTGGGCATGGAGGTTACCTTCACCAAGAAATGTGGCCTTTGATTAGGATCTAGAACTGGAATTTAGCAAAGATGTGTGGTTGGAATACCAATTCCTTAGGTTCGTCCTGTCCAGCTACTATCCATGAGCTACATCTATCCCTTTGGTAGTTTGTCCCACTGACCGTTCCAAGCCAGGTACCACTGGATGCTCCATTTTTGCATCTTTTATGTCAACAGCTTTTTTTTTTGGGGGGGGGGTTGATTTTTTTCAAGACAGGGTTTCTCTGTGTAGCCTTGGCTGTCCTGGAACTCACTTTGTAGACCAGGCTGTCCTCAAACTCAGAAATCTGCCTGCCTCTGCCTCCCAAGTGCTGGGATTAAAGGCATGTGCCACCACACCCAGCTCGTCAACAGCTTTCTACATCCAAATCCTTCTCCCATGGAACTGCATTATCCTTTGCTGGTTACTCTAAACCTTTCTTAGTCTGTACAGTCTATTAAACTCTCAACTGTTCATTCTGGGCATGCCATGTGCCTTTTCACTCTACATATTATCTCCTCCCTATGTATAGTTTAGTCTTATGCATTATGATTAAGTTCTGGCCAATAAACCTTTCTTCCATCCTAATACATTAAACAAACAAAAGCAACAAAAACTTCTAACCAGACAAACATGGCATTGTTCCAAGTTCTTCTGACAAAACTGATACTATTTCTGAAGGCACATTCACATGATTAAGTTTCTACCACTACTGGAAAAAAATATTAATAGAGATGAGATTGAAAGGGAAATTCACTCTTGAAGTTGTGACCCTCATGCTAAACAGCACCTTTAAAATTATAGAAAGATACATTTCCTTTCCTTTTTTTCACCTGCTATATTGAGAATT
The DNA here is from genome assembly GCA_902729485.2 of Mus minutoides. Classification (NCBI taxonomy): domain Eukaryota; kingdom Metazoa; phylum Chordata; class Mammalia; order Rodentia; family Muridae; genus Mus; species Mus minutoides. The sequence continues at coordinate 293,779 of LR750209.1, read as the reverse complement.
CTCCCTGATGCTTATAATTTTAAATATGGTACTTTTCCCATTAAGATCATGCAGGGTACCTTTGACATCTTCCTTCTATATGTCATAAAGGTTGCAAATTATTTTTGTTTAAGGATTGGTATAAAATTTTATCCTGGGACCAAATATGTTACTCTGGAAACAGGTTCAAAGAATTCATTATTGGACTCAGATCTCATAATTGGAAACAAATTCACACATCTCAAACTCCTTAATTAGCACATGCCAGACTCCCCTTCGTTTTCATTGTTGGAAGTCACTTCGTTGATATTAAGTTTTTTATTCTTCTGGAAAGCTCATCTCCTTGTAACCTTTCTACATGATCTTATATGCCTTCTATTACACTGAAAACATTCTGCCACAGAACAGTTAGAGCAAAGCAGGAAAGATGATCCTTGAAACGAGGGCCAAGAGAGTTCAAAGCTAAGTTAGGAGAAAACAAAAGAAAGAAATTTGTCTTCTGGCAAGAATAGTTTTTAGTCATTTTTAGCTCTGAGTGTATAAGGAACCATGTAAGTAGCCTTCTCTGGTGGGCCTGCTCACAAGCTCATATTAGTACCTGGATTGGCTGTGTTTCCTGCTCTTCTCACAGGGAAGTGGACTGCATAGGGGTGCAGAATCCTATACTAAATCCAAGAAGATTTCTACTAAACCAACACACTCCAGAATTCATTAAGTGTAACTGAGAAATTCTGAAATCACTCCCATGTTGTCTAGTAGAGATGTTTTTCTAAATATATAACCAATGTACATTTGTAACCAAGTGTGGTGACTTATACCTCTAACTCCAACACTCAGGAGGCAGAGGTAGGAAGATTATTGTACATTTGAAACTAGCTTGGGATAGGAAATGAGTTTCAAAACAGTCTGGGGATACAAAGGAAGACCTTGGCTCATTCTCTACCCCCTCAAAACAACAACAACAACAACAACAACAACAACAACAATGTATTTGCAATAATGTATCTTTGTCTAGGAATGTGTTAAATAGTTTTAAACCATCATCAAGAGTGTAACTACTCTTTTTCTAGATCCTGCATGGACAAGATCCTTGCTACTCAGAGTGTTCTGTGGAGCAGGAAGTTGATATTGCCTGAGAATTAGTTAGAAATACAGACTACCAGGCCTCGTGGAGATCTTCTGAACCAGGATGTAAATTTTAGGTAGATCGCCACACGGCCTGTGCTTAGCCACGTTTGTTCATGAAGTTAACACTTGTTACATACGTCAGACATTTGAATCATAGAGGGATTTCAGACATCACCCAACTCTGCATTCTTCCCCTCTGTATTGCACTGGGTTCTCCCTCTTCTCACAGCCCTGTCAGTGTCAGTTGGGATTCATTGAAGATTTAGAAAGTCCTACTGGTGAAATAATGTGAATAGTTGACATCAGGGTTCCTCAGAATCATGAATACATAAATATGTATTTTGATTCTAGGGTGGCATAGTGAGATTGTAAAAACAGTATTAAAATACAGCTGAACCTGGTACATCATTTTCACAAACATTTTATAAATAGGGTGTCTGTCTTAGTCCACTCTGGGTAATATCTTGGACTTCATGTTTAATCAGCAATAAGAACATATTTTCTGAATTTCTAGAAGTTGAAAAAAAATGCAAAATCAAGGCAGCAGAAGAGTCAGTGTTGGGTAAGGGCTCTGTGGAACAGGGTCTTGACATCCCCTCGGGTGGTGTTTGGTGAGGGCTCTCTGCTCCCAAGACTGTACTTTGCTGATTTGGCAGAAGGATGAAGGGCAAAAGGCACAACAACCCCCAACCCCAGCTCAATTCTAAGGTCACTATTCCCATTTATGAGAGCTGAGTTCTCAGGACGAAGTTATTTCTCAAACCCATACCTCTTAATACCATTGCACTGAGGATAAATTAAATTTCCGAAACAGAGGGAAGAACAAGTGTTCAAATCATAGCACCACCCTTTAATTTGGGAGGTGCAGGAGAGATGTGTTTAGTTTTAATCCTCATTTAAGAGACTCATATTCTTTAATTTTTTTACTTCTTTATTTGGCAGACATTGATACTTTACTCTAATACCCTATTGTTTGTTCTTTAAAACTGGGATATAACTACTGCTCTTCTGCTTATGAAAGATGACCAAAATACAATGACTCCTTATTCTATTCTTTGCTATTTTTTTTGATGTGGGAAAGTGAGCCAGTGCCAAGAACTGTGAATGTTGGAGATTTTCTCTTACCCAAGGGCTCACAGGTTAGCTGGCTCCAGCTGAAAGAAGACATAAAACTCTTATGTGAGAGAATAATGTCTGTATCACTCATTTTGTAGCAAGCAACATCTTGTTGACCCTCAAGTCCTTTTGATAAGACATACCTGTTAAAGGCTATTCATGGAGTGAGTTTGAATTGGAGACGAGGATCCTTGAACACAGGGTACCCAAATCTGCCCTTAGCACCCCCAAAAGACTCTATCTTTATTTTACTGGAAATAAACAAATCTCTCTTTTACTTCTGAGGGTGACTTTCTCTTTCAGTGCGTTGCTTGCTATACAAATGTCCTTGGAGAAATAGTCTTGGATCAAGGCATTTAATGTTTATGCTTGCTGAGTGTGCAGTAAAATGAAGGACCTGTGGAGTTTATCTACTACTTTTGTGGAGCGTCAGTAAGTATATGTTTTTCTGCATTGTTGTTTGGGAAAATCTGGCAGATGAAGCTTTATTATGTTCAAAATAGAGCTTCTAAAATAACTCTGAGCACATGGTAGGGGAGGGATCATCCTTTGAGACAGCAGGAAGGGTCAGAACTTGGAGAAATACACGAGTGTTACTTGTCTTTGGCTACTTTGTGGTAGGTTCTTTCTTCCACACTTCTTCACCCCTTTTCTTCCATGATTTCAACCCCCTAACACTAGATAAGAAAGAAAAAAGGATAGAAAAGGAAAGAGATTCCTGAATAAAGTCAGGGGTCAGCAAAAGGGTGACATTATCCTTAGACTACTTCCTGCTGATTAGGGACCTAGAATTTCTTGGGGCAAGTTTAATCTTCACCTGTCAGAATATCTAACTTCTTTTACTTCTGTTTCTTCTTTGTGCTTGACAACTTAACAAACCATAATCAATCATAAACAACAACCAAAACCAACCAATAACCAACCAACAACCAACCAATAACCAACCAACAACCAACCAACAGTCCACCATTCCTCTTGAGGCTCATTTATATATGCTCTGAAAGGTCCTCAGACTTCCCAATGTCACACAATCTCAGAAACTATGTGTAGATGGAAATACCACGCCCCTGCTGGAGCACAAGACAAATCATAGGCAGCTGCTGTGAACATTTCTGTGTGGTTTTTTTTTTTTTGGTTTTTTGAGACAGGGTTTCTCTGTATAGTCCTGGCTGTCCTGGAACTCACTTTGTAGACCAGGCTGGCCTCGAACTCAGAAATCTGCCTGCCTCTGCCTCCCAAGTGCTGGGATTAAAGGCGTGCGCCACCACCGCCCGGCTTCTGTGTTTTTTTTAAGAAACCAAAATTCCAGAATTGTCACTACACATGGGAGATTTTGTTCCCAGTGCACACCCTTGCATCACTTCCTATAATGTGTACACAAGTATGTACTTTGCTATTAAACAAACATAGCCTAGTTTGTATGCATAGGAAGAAGAGAGTACTGATTTTGCATCACACTATTATTTTGGTAGTGTGAAGAGACACCATGACCAAGGCAACCTACAGAAGAAAACATTTTATTTGGGGCTTGCTTACAGCTTCAGAGGTTTAGTTGATTATCATCATGACAGGGATATGGAGGCAGGCAGGTAGGCATGGTGCTGGAGTTGTTACTGAGAGCTATCTCCTGATCTTCCAGGCAACAGGCAGAGAATGAGACTGAGCCTAGTGTAGGTTTTTTAAATCATAAAGCCCACTCCCAGTGATACATCTCCTCCAATAAGGCCACTCCTCCAAATTCTTCCCAAAAAGTTCCATTAGCTGGAGACCAAGTGTTCAAACATGAACCTATGGAGCCATTCTCATTCAAATCACCACATATGGGAAACCCTATTCTAGTGAGAAATGAAACTATAAATAATCCAGTCAAGGTCACTGCTGTTATCAAAGTAATGCTGATGTAAAATTCCATGAAATTTAGGTGACTGGCTTTTCAATATGAGAGGTGCTATTGCTAATTTACAATATAACAGTTACATAGACTTTAACAACTTTCTGTTTCTTTACTATTAGCTTATGACAAGTTTTTCCTTGTAGTTTATCTAACTAACCTTTTAAAGTATGCCTTATGCATTACTTCTCAAAAATTTCTGTGGCTGCTGTTAGGTTAATAGATTTTATTATATTAAAGACCAAGCTTTATTTTAAGTCTCAAAACAGACTGGAACATTTTAAAGAATTTCACTCACATGTTTTGATTTATCAAAGCATTTTACATTTACTTAAAAAAAATTCCATTCCCTAGAGAAGTCCATAATGTACTCAGTGCAAATTGAACATCAGAGATCTAATGCAGTCAAATGACAGAACAAAACTCAAAAGAAATTGTGGAGGCTTTGCGCTTTAAAGAAAAAAATCTGTTTTTGTGTTACATTATGTTGTAAGTATTATGGAAATATCTATACATCACCTGTGTGAAAAAAAACATTGTTTGTGCACAAACATATATAATAAAATTTATTTTAAAAGGGTTCAGTTTAAAGTCATAGTGCATGAATAAAAAAGTGTAGTGTGGCACAATTGCTTAGAGATTTAGTTTCTGATCCCCAGGACCCAAGATTTAACTATGAGGGATACTTAAATTATATAGTCTAAAGATTTGAATTTCATTGTGTGCTCAACAAAAGCATGTTTTAGCAATAACATTTATTGAGCATGTACCATATACCTAACATGATGATGTCATTTCTTCTTTCTATACTTCAAGGAAGTAAGAGCTTATGCCCTCTTTGTCACCCCATTCCCCAAACCCATCCTCCATGAGGATATTAAGGACAGGTCTAACTGGACCCCTGTCATCTTGGAGACACTAAGGTGTGGCCTGTCACCTTCCTATGAATGACTGTCTTTCTAGGTTCAGGTCCAGTCTATGGTGCTAACCAGGCAGGCATGGAAGCTGCAAAGGTACTCCGGCCACTCTCCTACATTGCTTTTTAGTTCTTCTGTCTCATAAGGGCAACAGGAGACTACACAGGCCCACAGTTTCCCTGTAGTTCATATCTGTGAAGGTTGACTTATTTTCTAAGCCTCTTATTTTATCGTCTCTTATGATTCCACTAAGATGCTGGTTTAAGACGATCTGTCCCTGTGCTTACCTGTGAAGTCCCGGGTGCTGTCTGGTTACATGCGCAACTTAAAACTGCACATCTGATACTTCTATTGCCCTGTCACTGCAAGACACAGAACAGCTTTCAGTTCTTGTTTATGCTTCTTGACACCAGTTCACCCTTCCAGGGAAGCAATCTCAATACTATTGTGTTATGTTTTTAATTTACTTACAGGCATGTGCAAATTGTTTATGCTTCTACAGTCAAAACTGGGTAAAGATTGAAATATTTATTTCTCCATTGTATACCATATTTTTCTTCCCAACAACCCAGAATGTCTTGATGCATGCCTGATTTGTTGAATTTTGTCTCTTCATATCTCAGTTACCACTGGAGCCTCTCCCCACTCTCTTTTGTATGTGTGTGTGTGTGTGAATGTCAGTATATTACAATGACTTTAAGGTACATGTTTTTCACTTAAAAAAAAAATCTTTGAAATCAGGATGTAACTCCAACCGTAATTCTTAGAAATTATTAGAAGATAAAATGTACATTTTAAGTAATCCATGGCTTCTTGGATATACTGATGTAAAACTAAAACAATCATAACAAATGAAGAGCCTGAGATTGAAGAGAGCCGTTTACTTCTCCAAGATCCTGGTTGGCAACAAGTGACGTTTACAGGGCTCATCCCACAGGAGAGCAGAACCCAGAACTCTTGCCAAAGTCTTTCCTAGTGATAAGGAAAGAGGATGATCGGTGAGAAAAAGTTCTTAGCCCAAAGTCACTGCTGTTGAGAGCATCAGATTTGAACCTAAATCCCTTTCACTCTGTATTATAATACAATCTTTGGTTTTCTTTTCCCTCCTTTTGCATTTTTGTTTTGTTTTGTTTTAGTTTTTTTGAGACAGGGCTTCTTTTGTATTCCTGGCTATCCTAGAACTCACTCTGTAGACCAGGCTGCAGAGATCCACCTGTCTCTTCTAGTGCCGGTACTAAAGGTGTGTACTACCACACCTGGCTCCATAATGCACTGCTTTATCCTATGGTTTTGAGTAGTGTTTGGCTTTATCATCTTAAATACAAGAATTTAGCATTGGAGTTTCCCGAGATATCTGATTATCTCTAGCATTTTGATCGGAAACAGAATTAATTTGTATTTTTAAGCATTTAAATATTTTAAGTATTTATTTATCTTAAATGTGAAGTGACGGCAACACAAGCATGTGGCAAAAACTGTAGAAGGAGCAAAGGGCAGACAGAAAACTGGGGATTCCCACCTGTGTGCCAGCAGCTGCTCAGCAGAGTTCCCTGGAAGTCAGCACTGCTTGCCCTTGTACATGTTTGGGAGAATTTCCTGTACAAGCTGCATGTACAAGTCTAGACCTTAACTATCTCCTACACTGAACAGATATTAAAACATCACAATGTAACCACGAATATGTGTAATTATAGTCAATTAAAAAAAAAAAACAAAAACAAAAACGCCGGGCGGTGGTGGCTCACGCCTTTAATCCCAGCACTTGGGAGGCAGAGACAGGTGGATTTCTGAGTTCGAGGCCAGCTTGGTCTACAGAGTGAGTTCCAGGACAGCCAGGGCTACACAGAGAAACCCTGTCTCAAAAAACCAAAAACAAAAAAACAAAACAAAAAACCCAAAAACAAAACAAAACAAAAAAACCCAAAAACAAAACAAAACGACAGCAACAAAAAGAAGGTTCAGGAGGATTCTCTTCCTCTCTGTATATCTGAAAGTGGACAACAACCAAGTGACAACACTGGAATGGTGGCGCAGGTTGGGCAGGACATCCTCAGCCTGCAGAAATATTTAGGAAATGTTGGAAAGACTCAAGTACACTGGAGTTACCCCCCCCCCTCGCCAGTACTGCCTGGGGCACAGGGCAAGTCTGGGAGGCTGGGGTTCACTGGAGGAGACACCGAAGGCGGGGGTGGGGGGGCGTGGGGGGTGGGGGGGTGGTGGTGTTCACAGGTCCCACCCCTTCCACACACTGTATTTCCTTCTAAACCTGAGTTAGAGGAAGTGTCAGAGCAAACGCACGCGCAGTATCTGGACAACCTTCAGGGTTAGAATGAGCAACTGCAGCTTAAGGCATTGAAATGATGAAAAGGCCTCGTTACTGGAGAAAAGGAAACACTGAAGGCCAGGAAGGTCCATTAAGTGCACGTCACCCTTAGATGCTGCAGGCAGTTTGAGTGATGGAAGGAGCTGGCTAGCTTTAGCAGCTTTTAGCTCCACCGTCTCCATGAAGTCTCAGCTGAGGAAGAAAAGGAACTGTGGGGGAAGCATGGGCTTTTTCTCAAGATAGCAAGTGGAAGTTAGGCTGCTTCCGGCTTACTAGTTGCTGTACAGAAGAGCACAGTTTGCCTTTTTCTCTCATTTTTAGACAGTTTGAAGTTTGGTTGCCGTCATACCCTCCTGCTAGGGTTTTGAGAAAATAAGGTAGAATAAATTAGGGCAGTGCTTTGCAAAAGCGGTCCCAAGGATCAACATCATGGACTCCCAAGGGATCTTGTTAAAAATGCAAATTATTGGCCACATCCCTGGCCTTTAGCAGAATCAGAGTTACCCAGTCTGTAGCTTAATAAGCCTCCCAGTGTATAACTGCAAGAAAAAAATTGAAGAACTCAGAAGCTAGAAAGCTCCTAGCAGAGTCCACGTGTGAAAGTGGTAACTGCCTTTATCACTTTATCAGTGTGCTCTTTCTTTATTCAAGTCTTCAATTATCTCTCCATACTCCAATATGATAAATTGGAATATACTACTATCTCACCCCTTGACTTATCTGCTAGAAAGAGAAAGGGGCAGAGACTAAACCCTGGGGAGAAGCCAGACTGTCACAGCCAGACTCATACCCCAGAGACCACGACACTCATTCCTTAATGCTTTCTCTGTTTCCAGGATTCCTGTTCACCAGAGAGACAGAGGAGAAGAAAATTTACTAGAAATTCTTAATCAGTCAGGCAGGCTCCCTTTGGATTTGTGGCTTTGCTATCCTCTCTAATTGGTCCTTACTGCAGCATATTATCTTCTTAAATAAAAATATCAGACCCCGTCTCGCTTCTACTAAAATGTTCTTTAGCTTTTTAGATTTAGTCCAGTTTTGACTATACCTCAGTGGTATAGTGTTTATTCAGCATGTTCAATCCAGAGAGAAAGAGAAGATGGAGATATAGAGATAGATAGATAGATAGATAGATAGATAGATAGATAGATAGATAGATTCAGCTCTTTAGAATAGCACTGTTGTCAAGCTGGCCCCGAAGGACTCCCTCAGGCTAAGCCTCATCTTGCATTTCCTGCTTGACTCCCCTCCTCCAATATGACTTCCTCTTCTCACTCCTAATACTCACAGGTCGTCAGGCTCACAGGCAAAGGCCAGGGAGCAAGACCAAGCTTGGCTGATGTTATCCTGCAGCTGATCATGAGGGAAGCAGAGTTCCAACTAAAAGGAACATGAGTATAAAACAAACCTTCTAGTAAATGGGGGTTGTGGGCTTTCCCCTACAGTTTTATGTACTAGATGCAGTGTGGAAACAGGCATGGGGTAAGAAGCTAGCTCATCTAACATGATCCCTAAGGTAAAAATGGTAAAGCGCTGCAAACTGACCAGGTGTCAGCCCCAGTGATTCTGCCTGTTCGGGTCTGTGTCCTACCTCTATGGTGCAATCTTCTGCCATGCTTTTACCCAGATTTGATTCAAAATAATCACAGCCTTCCACTCTCAGCTGAAATGTAAAGCCATCCGGGTGTTCCTGCATACTCTCTCAGACCCTGTCCTGACCCAGACCCTCTGTAAAGATCATAGTCAGTCGGCTTGCAAACCTGGCTGACAGGTCTGATGGCAGCCCTTGATTTAGAAGAATTATTTTCCTGACCTTAAGAGGTTTTGTTTCCTTATAATTGTGTCCTAATTGTTTGTTATTATTTATTCCTTAACTACTCTGACTAGAGATACTCTGAGATTTGCAGTTGTTTATTTTGTAGCTCTTTTTGATAAATTCTTGGTGGAGAGCTTCCTCTGCACAGCTGGTATCAATATCCATAAAAGGCCATTTGAGCAATTTGTCAGCTCTCTAAGTATCAATTTCCTGGAGTGAGTGTCTTCAGTGGCCTCCACTTATGTCTGAAATATTTTTATGAATGTTTTTGCTCCTGAATTATTTTTGGAAGATATGTGGGGAAAAGAAACTTGAAAAAAATACATTAAAAAGAAAAAAGATGAGACCAAACTGATAAAGCTTAAATCCAGAAATCCCTGGGGCATACTATAAACTAGACTGTTTGGAAATGACCACCACGACAGCAAAGTAAGTGTTAATAGCAACACAAAGAACTGCACATTTACTAAGCTATCTATCTATTTCTTAAGAGTTTCCTCATTATAAATGTGGGGGGCAGCGGGAGACTATTACATTTTTTTTAAGATTTATTTATTGTTATATGTAAGTATACTGTAGCTGTCTTCAGTCACACCAGAAGAGGACGTCAGATCTCACTACGGATGGTTGTGAGCCACCATGTGGTTGCTGGGATTCGAACTCAGGCCCTTCGGGAGAGTAGTCAGTGCTCTTAACTGCTGAGCCATCTCTCCAGCCTGACTATTACATTTTTTAAACCTCCATTAAAAATTATTAGTGTTAAGACATACTTTAAGTAAGAAAACATGAATCCATCCTAGACTGCTTGATTCTTAAGCTTTTGTATACCAGTAAGAAAAAGGTTACAGTCTCTGCTCCACTTTGCCTCCAAATTTGCTCCTGTGAAGGAAAAGCCATCCAGAAACTGTCCCACCTGGGGATCCATCCTATATACAGTCATCAAACACAGACATTATTGTGGATGCCAAGAAGTGCTTGCTGACAGGAGCCTGGTATACCTGTCTCCTGAAAGGCTTTCCCAGAGTCTGAAATATACAGAGGCAGATACTCTCAGCCAACCATTGAACTGAGTGAGCATGGACTGGGTCCCCAATGGAGGAGTTAGAGAAAGGACTGAAGGAGCTGAAGGGGTTTGTAACTCCATAGGAAGAACAACAGTATCAACCAACTAGGGTTCCCAGGGTCTAAACCAGCAATCAAGGAGTACACATGGAAGGACCCATGGTTCCAGCTGTATACATAGCAGAGGATGGTCTTTTTGGGCATCAATGGGAGAAGAGACGCTTGGTCTCGTGAAGGCTCAAAGCCCCAGTGTAGTGGAATGCGAGGGCAGGGAGGCAGGAGTGGGTGGAGGTACACCTTCATAGAAGCAGGAGGAGGGGGGATGGGATAGGAGGTTTCTGTGGGGGAAAATCGAAAAAGGGATAACATTTGAAATGTAAATAAATAAAATATCCAGTAAAAATGAAAAAGAAAAAGGTTACAGTTATTTCAGGTCCCCGAGAAAGACAGGACAAGTCTTACTCAAGACCCATGACTCTTCCCAGCACTTCTCACCCTGTGCTCTACCTAAACCTCTCCAGCACAGTGGGTGGCCTTCCCTTTTCTTCCTCCACCTCCTGATTTCTATATAAACTAGTCATTTTGGCCACTCACTCTCTTGGCTCTTGGTTAGCACTCTTCTCTTGATTTGCTTTCACTCTCTCTTCCTCTTCCTTTTCCTCCTCCTTCCTCCTCCTCTTTCCCTTCCTCCTCTCCCTCCCCCTTTCTCTCAAGTTTCTCTCTTGCCCTCCCTATCTTGCCTCTCATACCAGTTTAGTCTAGATCCTTCCAGATGCCTCTGGATGCCCTCCTTCATATCTACAATAAAACTCTTCTCCCCAACTATACCTTGGAGTAGTCATGTCATTTCCTCTCAGCTATAGTCCCAGACTAAACAGTTTGCTATAGAGGACTAAACAAGGAAGAGTCAATGGATCAATGAACTGATATATTCAACCAGATCTATAATCCTAAAAATCCTGCTAATGGCTAGGCATGGTGGTGCACACCTTTAATCCCAGCACTCGGGAGGCAGAGGCAGGCAGATTTCTGAGTTCGAGGCCAACCTGGTCTACAAAGTGAGTTCCAAGACAGCCAGGGCTATACAGAGAAACCCTGTCTCGAAAAAACAAAAAACAAAACAAAACAAAAAAAATCCTGCTAGTGAATTTCATCCTATTGCATTCTGTGCTATTTATTTTGGAACATTATCTCTGCGTTAATATTTCAATGGTATAGCAGAATAATAGAGACCAGTAACTTCTTGAACTCAGAAATCAGTCTGCCTCTGCCTCCCGAGTGCTGGGATTAAAGGTATGCTCCATCACACCCGGCTTGAGACCAGTAATTTGTAATTGACAAAATGTATTATTGACTGTTCTGGATACTGGAAAGTCCAAAATCACATGACTACAACTTGGCCAGGGCCTATATTGCAATCATTTCATAGTAGGACAAAGAAATGAAGAGAGGCTATAACCTGTTCTTTTACAAGGAAGCCACTCCCCGCACCACAATACTTCCATAGTAAGGTACTACAGAGGACAGTGTCATGTGACCCAGACATCTCAAATTAGGCATGCCTTCCGGCAGCTGCACTGACAATCATATTTCAATACATGAACTTTAATGAATACATTGAAATCATCGCAGTGTTTCACTAACAATCAGCTAAAGTGATTCCCCTCTGAATATTTACCTTATAAGGCAGTACATGTGCAAAATAGCACAAGGTCCTAGATAACCATTGCTACACAGGTTATAATAGCACAAGACTGAAAACAACCTAATGCCATTCATAGACAACTAGTTACTAATACACAGCAGAATATTCTACAGACATTACTAAGATTCACATTGGTGAGGATCAGTTGAATGGTAAAGGAGTATGTTTTGGTTTGTTTGTTTGTTTGTTTTGGAATGGTCTCAAGCTCATGGAAAATTTGCAAGAATAATGAAAAGTACCTTTTCCCCCTTGAGTTACCTGAGAGTATGCTCTTGTTATAGTGTCCTATCCCCTCCGAGCACTTGGGTATGCATTTTCTTTTACAAAGGCATTCTCCTATAAAACACCAAAGCAAACACATGAATATCACTGTCAGGAAATATGACCATTACATCTTTCCCATAACCCGTGTCAAACATTGTCTTTTTGTTACTGTTCTTCCTTAGGGCAGGCAAGGCATTCAGCTGCCATTACTTTTCAGTCTCTGGCTTAGGTTTGCTGCCAAATCCTGTCCTGCTAACCTGTGTGACCTTCACACTTAAGTTTGTGGCCTGCCCCTCATTTAGGCTTGATTAGATGCAGGTTATTCACATTTGGCAAGATAATCTTCTCTTTGCAGTTTATCCAGCAGCACATGACTTCAATCTGTCTCATTGCTGGTGAGGTTAACCATGACCCCTTGATTAAGGTCGTATCTGCTAGGTGTCTTTGCTTTGAGGCTTTTTTTAATTATTATTTCTTTGTAATATTAGTAAGAAGGGAGCTAACTAACATTGTGAAGTTGCTTGAGGAAAGTCTCCTTCAATTCCAATCCCTCATATACATACATACATATACATACATACCCACATATCTACTTACATATGCACACATATATAATTATCCTTTGAGATAATTGTAATAAATCACTTCCTTATAGTCTGCGAAGTTTATATTTTGAAATAACCTTAATATAACCAGGTTTGTGAGCCTGGCTTTTTTTTTTTTGCTTCATCTCACATGTGGTATCCAAGATATTATTCACTTCATTCCTTCATTTTCTTATTTCATGTAATTTTTCCCCTAATGTTTTAATATCTATGTCCTTAAAAGTATTTATTAAAACAAGAGTACATAATTGGTATGTTTTGGATAAGTGTCCCTAAAGTCCCATGTATGGTTCTCAACCCATGAGCTACTAAGAAGCCATGGAAACTTTTACAAAGAGAGGCCTCAGATTAGTCCCTGGGCCAAATTTGAGTGTGCTCTAGAAGATCCATGGACCCCCCCAGTCCTTCTTCTGTATTTTGATTCCAGGATGCATTAGGCTGAGCAGTTTGGGCCACCACAGCAGTCCTTATTACAACATACCTCACCTCAGACCCAAAGCAGCAGCCTCCCCCGAACCCCAGCATAGAGCAGAACCTCAGAAGTGGCCAGAGTGACTTTTCTTCTTCCTAAATTGACAAATCATGTGTTTGCTACAAATGCTAGAAAGCTGGGTAAAACACTAACTAATGGAACAGTGGTGTGGGTTGTAAGAAGATATACATACCACAGCTAATGGAACTCTGGGTTCCCATACTGTACAAGCTGCTAACAGTGGATTCAGTAAACACAATTCTCCCGTGCAGTAATTACTTCAGATTTCTTCCTGTCTGAAAGAATACAGTTTTGCTTAAAGAGAAGAGGACAAAGATCCCCGGGAGGGTGGGAGTTGCCCACAAGCCCCTGGGGCTGATTGACTGTTTTATACACTAATTGGTTTAGAATCTGTCACGTGATATGGTATAACAGGAAGCCTGGCAGGTAGGGCTTTTCCTCCTGAATAATGATGTAGAGGTACTGGAGGAATGGATCTTTTAATCCACCCTACACTGCTTCTGAGGCATATAGTACTTAAAAGCGTCATAGCCTTTTACAGCTGAGAGGCCACAGACAGAAACCTCGCCTACTTTGAACAATGGCAGCAAGAGAAATCCAGACTCAGGTTCCTGCCTCACCATAGACTGCTGAGTCACAGCCAGCACATGCCTACTTCCAGGCTTTTCAGACAAATCAGAAGTGCCTACTAGACAGTAAACAGAAAAGTAGACATCATAAAAATGGAAACTTTTGTTTACAAAATAACTTTTTGATACAACGGTTTCAGTTCTCCTTAAGCCATTTATTGGCCCTGTGATTTGGACCTTAATCATCTAAATCTTAAACCTTAATTCCATTATCCATGGGACGAGTTTTCTTTTTTTTTTTTTTTTTTTTTTTTTTTTTTTTTTTTTTTTTTTTTTTTTTTTTTTTTTTTTTTTTTTTGGTTTTTTCGAGACAGGGTTTCTCTGTGTAGCCCTGGCTGTCCTGGAGCTCACTTTGTAGACCAGGCTGGCCTCGAACTCAGAAATCCGCCTGCCTCTGCCTCCCGAGTGCTGGGATTAAAGGCGTGCGCCACCACGCCCGGCCGGGACGAGTTTTCTAAGGAGACTTTTTCCTCTTTTAGAACTTCAGAGCTCTTCTAACTCACCACTCAATTGTGTCACCAAATGCAAGGTTATACGATTCAATTAATAATTTAAGCCATTCCAGTTAAATTATTTCCACTTGAAATTTTCATCTGCACAAGTTTATGGTGACTTATTGGCAATGCATGTGGAAGCAGCCTGGGAACAGGTTAGATGAAAGAGGTTGGACTGATTCCCATGACAACGCCTTGAAGCTGTCCCTGCTTCACACTCCATCCTGCTGTTTAGCCCTTGCCTGCCATCGCTGACACCTTTCACTCTTCTTTTCTCTGTGGGAAATAAATTAATAAGTAATTTATTAAGCCCATGCTCCTCCTGCACTGATCTCCATGAGAACAGAAAAAAAACCTTTTGAAATAATTTTTATTAGCTTTAAAGAAGTAGGTTTCATTATGGCATTTTCACGCAAAGCTTTTTGTCGTTCCTTTCCTTGTCCCACTCTGTCTGTGGTGCCTTTCTACTTCCGGTCTACTTCCTACCTTCACACGTGACCTTCCCCATGGCCAGGTCCTATTCCGCTCTCATTGTTTTCTAGCCTGACTCTAGAGTGGGACGTCTTTGCCCAGTTCACAGTATATTTATGAAGGGCTTGGCACAAAGAACCCGTTCTACAAATGTTTTTACTGAGTGTTGTAATGGTTGGTGCACCAGACCTGTTCAAACACTTGAACAAGCTTCTCCCAACCTGTGAGAAGGGTGAAGGACAACAGCTCGTCAGTTCAAATGCCTGTGTGGTCAGGAAGAGCGCTGCTTGCTTTCCCCATGGCTCACCTTTTATTGCAGAAACGTAGAGTAGAGAAACATAAAAAAGACAATAGCAAACAGATTCTTATTAAAAAACAGATTGGAGCCGGGCGTGGTGGCACACGCCTTTAATCCCAGCACTCTGGAGGCAGAGGCAGGTGGATTTCTGAGTTCGAGGCCAGCCTGGTCTACAAAGTGAGTTCCAGGATAGCCATGGCTATACAGAGAAACCCTGTCTCGAAAAACAAACAAAACAAACAAAACAAACAAACAAACAAAAATCCAGATTGGCTTTTTCACGTGCTGACTCAAGGGTCCTTGTGTGCCTTAGGACCTGTGGCTCTGAAAACTGTGTAACTTTAAAGTTTTAAGTTTAGATCCAAGACCTCTAGAGCCTCCGCTCTTTGAACAGAGACAGGGATATCTAAATGATGCGTGGAAGCTGAGGAAATCACGGAAGACCCACTGGTAGTTCACAAACCCTGTTGGTGTGAGAGGGACATTTTGAACTGGATTTGGAGCTCGGATCACCTTTAATTTACTCTGCGATCTTTGACAAGCGACTGTTCTTGCTGTAACCCAGTTCTCCCACTTAATAAAACGAACCTAATTATAGTACCTACTTCATAGAGTTATGTAAGGTTAATGGTGCTGTGAGCCGCCATCGCCTCGCCTCGACCCATTCTCTGCAGTCTAGGTTTCTACCCAGATTCAATTGTTTTATCTTTCCCACACAATATTTAGTTTATTTCGGGGGAAACTATTTAAATTCCTCGTTACAGAGATCATGTGTGAAGCTGAATCAAAAGGACGGAA
>LR750209.1:210402-277690 GCA_902729485.2 Mus minutoides | reverse complement strand
GTTGGCCATCATTGGGAGGAGAGGCCCTTTGGTTATACAGACTCTATATGCCCCAGAACAGGGGAATGCCAGGGCCATTACGCGGGAGGGGGTGGGTGGGGGAGCAGGGCGGGGACGCGGGAGGGTAAGGGAAAATTTCTGGATAACATGTGAAATGTAAAGGAAGAAAATATCTAATAAAGAGAGAAAAAAAAATTAAAAAAAATAAAAATAAAAAATAAATTCCTCAAACAAACTACTTTGAAGAATGTTAAACATTAGTATTAAAATGACAGAATTGCTTATTGCAATTCATAACGTAGATAAACATTGAGGCCAAGATTCGTTTTCTTAATAAGAGGCTTAAGAAATAGTTTCACAGTTAAACTATGAAGCATGATATAAGCCAGGTGTGGTGGCACATGCCTTTAATCCCAGCATTCCGGAGGCAGAGGCAGGTGGATTTCTGAGTTCGAGGCCAGCCTGGTCTATGGAGTGAGTTCCAGGACAGCCAGGGCTACACAGAGAAACCCTGTCTCCAAAAACAAAAACAAAAACACAACTATGAAGCATGATATACAGAATTAGCCAAGACTGTAGAAAAAAGATGGGATTGCACATTAAGTCTGATTCCTGAGAACCATTTCTAACAATGCTCTTCTCCTCTACCACATTTAAGTACAGATGCTAGTGGGAGAAAAAAAATATCATCTACACTATCTCAAGCTAATGCTAGTTGTTGTCTAGGAATTTTCTAGAAATTTAAAAATCTCTCTATTTTCTCACATAGGGGAGATATATGTGCCACACTGGAACATTTATAAAACCTTAGGCAGAGCATTTGGAAGGTGGCCCCACTAAGAAATATTAGAAAAAAGGACACATCTGCCAAAATAATTCTCTAAGGAACTTCGAATCAATACACTGAAATAGAGAAAAGTGCATATAAATTTTGAACTCAAATTTTGAGATTCATCTCCTGGGAGATAAAACAGTATGAAATAGACAAGTGTTTTTTATCTTGTTTTAGTTTGCTATAACCCTGAATGATTTTTTTGGTCAACTCTCTGAGCCATTGTTTCTTGTGTGTGTTGTCTACCTCTTTTATTCACTACTGGGAAAAATTGATGTTTTGCACTTATACTTCAGTTGAAATGATTTCAAATTTAAAAACTTATTTTAAAACACACAAAATGAATACACAGACCTCTGGCATAACATATGTCTTTGTCTGTTTTCTTTTTTTTTTTCTTTTTTTTTCTTTCTTTTTTTTTTTTGGTTTTTCGAGACAGGGTTTCTCTGTATAGCCCTGGCTAGGATTAAAGGTGTGCACCACCACGCCCGGCCTTTGTCCGTTTTCTGTTGCTATAATAGAGTATTAGATTCAAGGTAATTTATAAAGCATAGACATTTATAGATGTAGACAGGGTAAGTCCAATATCCCATGGCTATATCTGGTGAGGACTCTATGCCACATCATAATGGCAGAAAAAAAAATAATCCCAGAAGAACAAGCAGGCATGTAAGGAAGACTCTTGGCATGAGAGGCACCTTACTCTTACCCTAGTAGTAACTAATTCAGCCCAGGGAGAAAGGCATCAATCCTCTTCAGGACAGAATCACCTCCTAGTGGTCCTGCTTCTCAACACTGACACAAGTGCATTCATGTGTGTATGTATGTGACATAACTGTGTCTATCTCAGGTTGCTATGTAGCTGAGGATAGCCTTGAACTTCTGATCTTCTTGACCTCCATCCCAAGTGCTGAGATTGTAACTGTGTCCCACCTTGCCCACTTATACAGTGCTGAAGATTCAATCTAGAGTCTCTTTCATGCCAGACAAGCACTGTACCAACGGGGCTACATCTCTAGCCCATAGCACACTTAATAATTTGCTGCTGTATTTTTCTTCATATGCACATATAATAGGCAGATGTTTACATATTGCTATTTTTATGAAGCTAAAGAAACTACCTCTAAATTACTTACTATTTCCCATGTCCAAGGCCACTCCCCTACACAATCCCAGATAATCCTTTATTTTTATTTTTTTATTTTTATTTTTTTTTTTTGGTTTTTCAAGACAGGGTTTCTCTGTATAGCCCTGGCTGTCCTGGAACTCACTTTGTAGACCAGGCTGGCCTCGAACTCAGAAATCCGCCTGCCTCTGCCTCCTGAGTGCCCAGATAATCCTTTAAAGCCAGGAAATGTTACCACTTAACACATTTGAGTCCCATTCAATTTTACCAACCTGTCAATAAAAGGGTTTTGTAGATCTCAGGATCCTATGAAAGCCTGCAGGCTGCGCTTAGCCACCATGGTTCTTCATTCTTCTTCACAAAAAGGAAAGTTCCAGAGTTCTTTCTTGGCCTTTTAATGACCTTGATATTCTTGAAAATTGCAGGCTATTTGAAAGAATATGTAGAAATTTATATTAAATCTCATCTTTTTTACTTGATACTTATGCATTTTGGCAAATGTATGATAGAATTACCATGTGTTTCTCAAGAGATATTTTCTGGAAGTATGGGGTGTCAGTATGCTTCAGGTTAGATGCTGTTTAAATCTGAGCATTCAGTTTAGAAAGGTACTTTTCAGGTTTTTACACTGTCAAATAATTTACAGTAGTATGTGGGGGAGAAGGGTGGCAAGACAGGATTTCTCTCTGTAACAGGCCTGTGTCTAAGGACTTACTTTGTAGACAAGACTGACCTTGAATTCACAAATATCCACCTGTCATTCCTGAGCACTGGAATTAAAAGCATGTGCTCTGAAGTTTCAAAACTGTGTGATATTCTCAGTTCATTCCCTCTGTTTCCTGATTGTGGCTCAAGATCTGAGCCTTCAGCATCCTGGTTAAGCTGGCTGCTTTCTGCCGCCATGTTTCCCTGCCAAGGTCGACACTCACCTCCTGGAACCACAAGCCCGAATAAACCCTTCTTTCTACAAGTTGCTTTGGTCATGGTGTTTTATCATTGCAACAGAAAAGAAAATAACATACAATATATAATAATAATAATAATAACAATGATGATTATATTATTAACCGATTATTTATTAACATAACCATATAATTATTATAGTGTTAATTATGTCAATAACAATAATTAATAACATATTATTAATTACTACTACTATCATATATTTGAAAGATTGAATTATCCCATATTTTGCTAATGAAAGTGTCTTCAAGATAAATCTTTGTGCCGGGCGTGGTGGCGCACGCCTTTAATCCCAGCACTCGGGAGGCAGAGGCAGGCGAATTTCTGAGTTCTAGGCCAGCCTGGTCTACAAAGTGAGTTCCAGGACAGCCAGGGCTAGACAGAGAAACCCTGTCTCGAAAAACCAAAAAAAAAAAAAAAAAAAAAAAAAAAGATAAATCTTTGTCCCTTTGACTTTCGTTAACAACTCTTTAAATACTTTTTTATTTCCTGGCTTAAATTGTTCCAAGCTCAAAAACAAGCTGTACCTTGTTTCTGTGTACTCGCTCTGGATTCAGCTGCTTCCTTCCCCAAGACACCTGACTCTTCCTTTATTTAGAAATCAAGAAACAAATCTCTTAACTATCTCTATTGTATCGAGGCCATCTTCGCAGAGGGAAGTAGAGGAGATCTGTTTGGGCCCAGATATCTACATACACACTACCAGTTTTATTTCTGTTCATGTTTGTTTAAAAATCATGACTCGACATTGATACTTCTCCGCCCAGGTCAGCAGGATGGGAAACTCCAGTGGTGACTTCTACCCTTTCTGTATGTGTAATGCCTGCAACAGCGAGAAGTCCACTTTCAATTATTTTCAACTTATTTATTATTTCTATACTGTAACTAATCAATGTTCTTATTTCACCAGCCCTTTCCTCAGGCTTAATTCTGACAGTCACTTCTGCCCAGTGAATATGCCAATTAATTTCCTTAGCTTCAAACAAGCAGAATGAGCAAGGTCAGCTGTCATGTTTGCTGGCACTGTTCTAGCAACATTATCAAGAGAGAAGATGAAGAAGAGTCCTGAAATACTAGTGGAAATCATTTATCTGTGTCAAATATTAAATACTAGACTTCAAATATTTTGCCTGGTTTGTGTTAAATAAATATGGTTATAAGGGCTTATCTTAGTTAGGGTTTTGTCTTAGTTGCTGAGAAGAGACACATGACCAAGGTAACTATTATAAGCACTCATTTAATTAGGGCTAGTTTATAGGTTCAGAGGTTCAGTCCATTATCAACAAGGTGGGAACATGGCAGCATACAGGCAAGCATGGTGCAGGAGGAGCTGAGAGCTTGACTTCTGGTTCTGAAGATGAAGAGAAGACTGGCTTCAAGGCAGCTAAGAGGAGGGTTTCAAAGCCCACCTTTACAATGACACACTTTCTCCAACTAGACCACATCTCCTAATAGTGCCACTCCCTGAGCCAAGCATATCCAACTCACCACAAGCCTCTTTCCTGTGTTTACACTTATAAAATTCTATTAGCATTACATAGGACCATATATATGCATATAGTTATATACATATTTATATGTACACATATGATATATACATATAAATATACAAATTATGTATACATGTATATATGTATAAGATATATATGTGTGTATATGTATATATGACGTGTGTATGATGTATATATGACATGTGTATGATGTATATACATGTATATGTATACACGTTCATATGTGCATATATGTGTATTATGTATATAAAATATAAAAGTTTTTGCTCAGCAAGAATGCAGGCTTCCCCATAATTTCCCTGTTGTGACATATATGAAACTTCCCCTCCTAAATAAGCTACAGTTGCATACAACAGGTGGTAGGGTGCAGCTGTATACTCAAGTAAGGGTCTCTGACCTTCTATATCTATATCTATATCTATATCTATATCTATATCTATATCTATCTATCTATCTATCTATCTATCTATCTATCTTTACATAAACACCACATACATATGCTATATATACATAAACATACTACATATGAATCATATGAATAAATATCATATACATATACTGTATACACATACACATGCATATACTATATTTACGTGTACATATGTGTATACACATACATATACACTATGGCAGTTTGAATGAAAATGGCCCCAATAGGCTCATAGAGAGTGGCACTATTAGTCTTTGTTGAAAGGTGTGTCACCATCATTGAGGCTGGGCTTTGAGGTTTCAGAAGCTCAATCTAGGCCCACTGGCTCACTCTTCTTTCTTGATGACTAAGGATCCAGATAAAGAACTCTCAACCCTTCTCCAATACCATGTCTACCTTCACTCCACCACGCTTCTTACCCGATGATAAATGAAGTAAGCCAGCCCCCAGTTAAATGGTTTTCCTTATAAGACTTGTCATAGTATCTCTTCTCAGCAATAGACAAAGACACATGTGCAATGATTTGGAAATATCTATATCAAAATGAGTGTGTGTGTGTGTGTGTGTGTGTGTGTGTGTATGTGAATAATGGAATTACCTACTTGCCAAGGCTACACCATATACACACACACACAAATACTTTGATATTTCCACATTTCTAAATCACAGTTATGTTGAAAAGCTTAGAAAAATTAACACAATATGAATAAGGATCTCCAAGTACATGGTCACTTTATGGAAGATTTTACAAAATTCTGTTGACAAAATGCAAATTTATATGTTTTATCTTTTTATCACACAGCATCACGATGTAGTTCTAGTTACTAACAGCTTATTAGAAGGTCTTATGACATTCTTACATCCTTTGACTGTAACTTTTCCAGTCTAATCTTCTCTGCATCACCAGAACAAAAAGTAAAAACACAGTAACAGCTTGTTACTCCAGTGCCTGCCCTCCCTCTTTTCCTCATTTCTGTGAGCTCCCCACAAGCTGCCACTATCTGAACTGGAAAGTTTAGGTCTGTAGCATGTGTCATGGTCTCACAGACACTTGTGTGACGAATATATAATAGGAAAGATTGGTTTATTACAGAAGCAATAAGTAACTGTTGTTTCAGTATTCACATAGGTAAGGGAATGTATGTTAGGAAACTTCCCTAGTAGAAATCTTTCCAAAATGGATTAGAACCACTTGCAGGCCTTTAACCAAAAAAAGCTACAGCCTGATGGCTTGTGGCATGTGTACTCTAAGTGTCAATTTAGAAATGTCTTAGCCGGGCGGTGGTGGCTTTAATCCCAGCACTTGGGAGGCAGAGGCAGGCGGATTTCTGAGTTCAAGGCCAGCCTGGTCTACAAAGTGAGTTCCAGGACAGCCAGGGCTATACAGAGAAACCCTGTCTCGAAAAACCAAAAAAAAAAAAAAAAAAAAAAAAAAAAAAAAAAAAAAAAAAAAAAAAAAAAAAAAAAAAAAAAAAAAAACCAAAAAAAAAAACCCAAAAACAAATGGATGGCGGAGGGCTGGGGAGAAGTATTTTTAGTGGTTCTTTTTAGTTTGAAGAGATTTTTGTTTTGTTTTGTTTTTTTAAAAAGAGAATTTTTGTTTGTATGTATGTGCATATATATATATATATATATATATATATATATATATATATATATGCATGTATGTATGTATGTATGTATGTATGTATGTATGTATGTATATGGGTACAGAAGAGGGTGTCCAGTCCCTTGGGGTTGGAGTTATAGGTGGTTGATTTGAGCCCCCTGGCATGGGTACTGGAAACAGCACTCTGGTCCTCTACACGAGCAGTAAGTACTCATAATTCCGAAGACACCCAGAGTTTCTCTAGATTCCCTTTCATGCTCTTTTTAAAAATTATACTAATAATATTGGTATAAAGTTACTATATATAAAGTTATACAGCAAAGCAATTTATATGCATTATCTTGACTAAATCTGCACTATCATATCTCCACCAGGAAAAGTGAGTTCAAGCTTTGCAAAAGACTCAATTCAAAGAAAAAGAGTCTCAAAGTAATATGATAATTCCTGCCTACAAACTATGGTAAAAACACAAATATTTTCTGAAGTATAGTACATTAGGTCTAGAAAAAACATTTGTAAAACTTTTCCAATTTAAATTTTTTAAATTTTATTTTAATGGGAATCTTGTTGTTATTTGACCTAATTGAAAGAGCTTGTTTAGTTTTTTACTAATATGTATGGTCTTACAGAAGGAGCTTTTCTTTGGCATGACAAAGAATGGAGTTAGGATTTATTGTGCTATCATTTTTTTTTCATGAATATTAGGTAAACTTTTCCTCCATATTGGAGCATTTATGGTTGGCAGTCTCATCACCTTTACACTTGCCAATGGGGTCAAATTATTTTAAAATGTGATGGAGAGACTGTGCCCCTGATTCTTAGATTGCAGGCAGAGGAATGGAGTTATTGAATATTCTGTAGAGTCTGGTTCAAGTTTGATCACTGTGGATAGTGGCTAGATAGGCCTGGTGCCGAGTAATTGGGTGGAGAGGCCTGTAGGCACCATTTCAAGGGAAACATTGCAGAAGTTAAAATTGAGAAGTTGCTTCTATTTTTATTTCACATAAGCATGCCTGGTTTCCTATCCCTTGTGCTATAAGCAAGAAGCTGCAAACTTTTCCAATTAAAATGGAAAATGCCTAGGCAGAGTCTATGGGCACCAGGTAATTGGATGAGAATTTCACCATGGATCTTGCCCCTGCTCATCCAAATATCCAGAGTGTTTTCTCCACAACCTGCTAAACACTGGGGTAGGGGGAACATTAGAAATGCTTGACTGGATGTGTCAGTTTGCAGAAAGGTGCTTTCAATTTTTGCCCAAAGTTAGAGGATTCCCAAGCAAGATCATTTGTTAATAATTATCTTGTATATTTGATTCACTCAGGAACATATTCTTCTCATGTGGCCTTTAGTCTGCCAGCTAAACCAATGGTTCTCAAACATTTGTTCTCAGGACCCACGTATATTCCTAAGTCCTGATAATTCCAGTTTTTGTTCCTATAGTCTTTTATCTCTCAATATTTATCATTGTAGGAATCAATGATTGAAAATTATTTAAAATATTTATTAAATTATTTTTAAAATGAAGCAATAAACCCTTAGATGTCAATGTGGACAGTAATTTTATTAATGAGACTACATGGTTTAGATCAAAACAGTGTGAAGAATGGTACTATGAAGTATCTGCATGTCTCTCTAGTGTCAGATTCAATAAACGACCATTACTTCATGTGTAGTTCCTGGAACTCTCTCAGACTCTCATGAAGTAATGAGGGAAAGAGGCCAGATAATATTTGTGTTGCTATCTTAGCATTATAGTTTTGACCTCACAGCCCCTCTGAAATGAGGAACCCCTACTGATCCTCAAACAACACTCATTACAGAAGCTCTGAGATAAACAAACATGAATAGAATTACAATCTGGTTAAGTGCCCCGGTTTAGTACTATGGAAGGGTCAGTGTCTTGGCTGGCTCCTTCTTTCCCATAAGTTAGCAGGTAGCCAGCACCACAGAGCCACCATCATGATGATTCTGACCTACACACCTCTGCCCTCTGCTCCATGCTTTGTTGACTAGTATAGGTTTCCATGTTTAGAGCTTATTAACATGGAGGTTATATTTCTGAATGAAATCTGCAAATTAAATGCTGGAATGTGTAAAAGGCATAATAGAGAATAGAGACATGTCATAGGCCTCTCATGACTAGCTTCTTAGGAGGCTGAGACAAGGAGCTCACAAGTTAAAAAGCTGATTTCGTGAGTTCAAGGCTATTCTAGGCAATTTAGTGAGACCTTGTCTCAATGAAAAAAATCAAAGTCAATGGAAGCTGTAGCTGCTGGAAGAGCACTTACCTAGCATTTGAGCAGCTCTACGTTAAATTCCTAGTGTTGAAAAACAAAACAAAACAAAGAAACAGGAGGAGGAAGAAAAAGGAGGATCAGGTGGAGGGGAGGGGAACCCAGTTACAATTTTCCTGATATGAGAGATTGACCTAATAATTGACAAAACAGTCTGCTGCGCCCCTGTGAAGCATGACCTTAATCCCCGCACTCAGGAGGCAAACACAGATTAGTCTCTGACTCCGAGGCCAGCCTGTTCTACAAAGTGAGTTCCAGGACAGTCAGGTTACACAGAGAAAATATTTCAAAAAAAAATTTTGTTTCAAAAATAAATAAATAAAACAAAAACATACAAGCAAGTAAGCAAACAAACAAAACTAATTGACAAGATAATCAATGGAATTGCCTTCATTGATTGAATAAAAGAGAAAAATGACAGGATCACTTCTACAAACGTCTTGACAGTTTTATGTAAGCAGCATTTATTTACAATTAAAGCTCCCAAAACTGGAATAGAAGGCAATGTGTACAATCTGATGGTCTGTGTCTTTTGAAACATACAAAAATACCCAACGGCTTTTTCCTCCTTTGTCGTATCAAGTGCTTGTGACTATATTTAGCAAACATTGTATAAAATATCTGCACAGAAAAATGCAAAAGAAAAATTGCTGCCAGGCGTGGTGGCACACGCCTTTAATCCCAGCACTCGGGAGGCACAGGCAGGTGGATTTCTGAGATCGAGGCCAGCCTGGTCTACAAAGTGAGTTCCAGGACAGCCAGGGCTATACAGAGAAACCCTGTCTCCAAAGACCAAAACAAACAAACAAACAAACAAACAAACACGAAAGAAAGAAAGAAAGAAAGAAAGAAAGAAAGAAAGAAAGAAAGAAAAGAAAAATTGCTAGCATAAAATTTAAAGTGCTTAAGTAAAAGTGTTAGCACTATGTGAAGAGCCATTGTCATTATGACAGGATCCTAACTTCACCAGCATTCAGTAATAGCACAATCCAACTCCAAGATACATTTTAATTTTTGTCTTGTAGAAATTCCCAATCTGACTCTAAAGTTTATTTGGAAGTGAAGAGGGAAGGTCTAGCAGAGATACTGTTGAACAGAGGGAGACTGAGGTCTACATATTCCAGGTTGATGTCTCATATCTATGACCTAAGAACTCAGAAGGCTGAGTAGGAGGATCACTGTGTACTTGAGCTATAATTTAAAGAATCTAAAGCAAACTTGTTACTATTTAGCTAAAAACAAACATACAAACAAACAAATAACACCATGGATTTAGGGCCACCTCCTATAACACTCACTGCCTCAAAACAAAGAAAACAAAATATATTAATTAAGGCTGTATTCATGCACATTGGACAAACAGATAACTAGAAAATTATCAAGTTCAGGAAAAAATACTATTTCCAACAAATGTGCAGTTTTATTATAATGAAGAGCAGGGTACATTTTGAAAATGGTGCTGGATTCATTTGTTATTCTAAATATAAAAACATCCCGCAATTCCACTAAGATAAAAAAAAAGTTCTGGAAAGATCATAGAACTAAATTGAAAAATTAAAGCTTTATGGCTTTTTAGAAGGTCACAGAGACATTCTTTTCCACTTGGACAGCTAGAAGCTTCCCTTAAATGGCATGCTAAGAAGACTAGCTATAAAGACTGACATGCTTGAATCATATTAAAATTGAGAACTTGGCAGATCAAATGACCATTCAGGTAGTGGGAAGGACTAGTGAGAAAACATGTTTGTTCTATTTCTTCACCAAAGACCTTCTAGAGTTATATAAGTGTGTGTGTGTGTGTGTGTGTGTGTGTGTGTGTGTGTGTGAGAGAGAGAGAGAGAGAGAGAGAGCAGATATATAAAAGTAGTTAATGATAAAGTGGCCAATAATTCAAGACAGCATTTTATGAAAATGACTTCTGTAAAAGTGCCTTTTATTCACCAGATGTAATTGTCATCTTGGTGGCTTACTGTCTCCTCTGCTAACCTAGGCCTAGTCTTGGAAGCTTCTAGCCTCTATACAATCTTATCTAGGCCTAGAATGCTTTTAGCTTCTGAGACTTGCTGCTGAATAAGTACATCCTTTCTAGTTCTTTCTGAACTTTTACCAGCTAGTCAATTTAACTATTCTGGCTCAGAACTCTTCTACACATTGACTGATTCAATCTGGCTTCCCCTGAATTGCTCTGCCTGGTCTCATATTAACTTTGGCAGTATGTTCTAATCTTCTGGCTCCTTCTCATTCTCTAGCTTGTTCTGTCTTCACCTGTGTCTAGCTTGTTCTCTCCCTGCAACTTGTCTCTGTACAACTGCCCCAGTAAAACTGCCTCTTTCTCTCTCTACAATGCTCTTCAAGTAACTTCCCTTTCTTCTCCTCCTCTGAGAGTTGGGGGTATCCTATTCTGTCAAATCTTTCTCTGATTTGTCACTTTGTCTGTCCTTCAATTAGACATTACTTTCAGACATAGGTAACTTCCCTCTACAAACTAACTTTACCCTCATTGTTTGGGATTAAAGGTGTGTACTGCTGGGCTTCGTGGCACACACCTTTAATCCTAGCACTCGGGAGACAAAGGCAGGTGGATTTCTGAGTTTGAGGCCAGCCTGGTCTACAGAGTGAGTTCCAGGACAGCCAGGGCTATACAGAGAAACCCTGTCTTGAAAAACTAAAAAAAAAAAGAAAGAAAGGTATGTACTAAGGGGAAGTCTCTATTCCAGCCAGGGGGATTAAAGGTGTGTGATAACACACCACAACTAGAAACAGATTTTTTTTTCCCAGTAAATGATGCAATCTTCCGTTTCACACTGTGATCAAATATCCTGCAACAGACTTCAATCACTTTGAATATGTTTAGTTACAATAGGTGTTTGGGAAATACAAACAGAGCCACACTCATGCCTCCTTCCACCCCACCGTCCATCCACAGAATGACTAAAACAAACCAAAACCACAGGAAAACAAACAAAACAAAAAGCAAAGAGAGCAAAATGATACTAGACCATAGCAAGGTTCAGTGGAGGCAGAGAAGCTGGAATTCTCATATATTTTGGCAAATTCTTTGGTGTTACCATCCATAAATTAAAAATATGCTCTTTTAGGATGGGAGGAAAGTCAATAATGTGCATGCAAGCACAAGGACAAGTTTGGCTTCTAGAAGATTTAAAAAAAAGAAAAAGTTAGGTGGGGTAGTACACACTTCTAATTCCAGCATGGGGAGGTGTGAGGGTTGGGATGGGAAGAAGTAGGAAGGAGGAAGAGGGCAGAAACTGGTGAGTCTCTAGGACTCAGAGAAGTGACACCTGAGTTTGTCCTTCTGCATGTATATACACATTTGAGAATGTGCACATACAAACACACCCCCATATGCCTTTCTTCCTTCCTTCCTTCCTTCCTTCCTTCCTTTCTTTTTTTTTTTTTTTTTTTGTTTTGTTTTTCGAGACAGGGTTTCTCTGTATAGCCCTGGCTGACCTGGAACTCACTCTGTAGACCAGGCTGGCCTCGAACTCAGAAATCTGCCTGCCTCTGCCTCCCAAGTGCTGGGATTAAAGGTGTGTGCCACCACGCCAGGCTCCATATGCCTTTCTTAATTTTTCTCTTAGATATATATTAACGTAAGTGCCATGTACCAACACTAAAATATATACTGCAGCCGGATATATACTGCAATATATACTGCAATATTGAAGACGGCGTTATTTATAATAGCCCCAAGCCAAGTCAGAAAAAACAAAACAAACCCCAGCTATTACTTATTCATTTTGCTTTTACAGCAGAAGACTGCCTGGTCTGGACTCAGTGAGAGAAGATGCACCTAACCCTCAAGAGACTTGAGGCCCCAGGGGGTGGGGCGGCTTAGTGGAGTGGGGATGGCGGGGAGGAGTGGGGGTGTGGACATCCTCTTGAAGATGGGAGGTGAGATATGGAATGAGGAACAGCCAGAGGGCAGACCTGGACAGGGGAAGTGGGGGGGGGGGAATTGGACTATAAAGAAAGATTAAAGAATTAAAGAAAAGTCTTTTTAAAGATTTATTTTTGTTTGTTTGTTTTTTGAGACAGGGTTTCTCTGTATAGTGCTGGCTGTCCTGGAACTCACTTTGTAGACCAGGCTGGCCTCGAACTCAGAAATCCACCTGTCTCTGCCTCCTGAGTGCGGGGATTAAAGGTGTGTGCCACCACGCCCGGCTTTTAAAGATTTATTTTATGTTTATGAGAGTTCTGTTTACATGTATGTTTGGTTATTGCATGTATGCCTGATGTCCTTTGTGGTCAGAAGAAGATAGATATAGGATCCCCTGGAACTGGACTTTGGATGGTTGTGAGCTGCCATATGAATTCTGGGACTCAAACCTAGGTCCTTTTCAGGAACAAATGCTTTTAAATGCTGAATCATTTCTCGGGCACCATGGTTTTTCTTTTTTGTTGTTTGTATTTTGTTTTGAGACAGGGTTTTGTGATATAGCCCTGTTTGGCCTCAAACCCACAGCAATCCTTCTGCTTCAGCCTCTTGCTTGCGGGGATGATAGACAGGAGCAACCTTGCCCAACTCTAGACAAATGGTGATATATTGATGCCATGGGCCGCACCCCAGCAAGGAGCAGGAAGGATTCACAGCTACCTGGAGCCATCCGCAGGCATCATGAGGATAAAGGATTGGATGAAAGACACTGGGTGAGTTTATATTGCACTAAGAAGCTTTACTGGATAAACCATTTCTCGTAAATAAGATAAGCAAGGGGTGAGTAATGGCTGCAGGCTATGAGTAAGACCACAGCCTTGTTGATAATCATCTGTATCTGCATTATATGGTGATTTTCTCACTTCTGCCAAATTCAGCAAAATAAATTCTTTAGATTTGTACACTTTCTGATAAGTATACTGTATTTTTAAAAGTTGTAATATAAATCTCTTACTCTCTACTAGAATATGGGTGTGCAGTCTCCCCACCTACTCACATCTTTGTTTTAAAGCTCAAGGTACTGAACAATGCAATTCTTTCACCATTTTGATATTCAAAGTGTGCTAGGCTGTCCTCAAGTAAGAAAGGGTTTGTCATCTGGTAATCTCTGGTGCTCACACTCATCTATATGATGGACCACAGGGCCCCCAATGGAGAAGCTAGAGAAAGTACCCCAGGAGCTGAAAGGGTCTGCAACCCTATAAGAGGAACAACAATATGAACTAACTGGAACCCCCAGAGCTCGTGTCTCTAGCTGCATATGTAGCAGAAGATGGCCGGCCATCACTGGGAAGAGAGGCCCCTTGGTATTGCAAACTTTATATGCCCCAATACAGGGGAACGCCAGGACCAAGAAGTTAGAGTGGGTGGGTAGGGGAGCAGGGCTGGGGGAAGGTAGAGGGAACTTTTGCGATAGCATTTGAAATGTAAATTAAAAAAATATTTAATAAAAAAGGGGTTTATCAGTCCATTGCCTCATTTTACACTCAAGTTCTGCTGTCCCTATGTATCCACCAGACCAAGGTTAATGCCTACCAACTGATAAAAGGAGCGTTAGGAAACGTGGCTTAGGTAGGGCCAGAATGTTGGAAGCCCATCAATTGGCATTTTAACTTGGGAGGGTGATCTGAGGCACCCTAGGGGAAGAGCCATTGTGCAGAAGGAGAATGCAAAGATCAGATAGGTTTTTCTGCTGACTGGAGGGAAGGCTCCAAAGGTGTGGCTGCTATGCAGAACAGATAATGGCCAAAGGCATGCAAAGACTTCAGGGGAGTTGAGGTCAATGGATAATCCATTCATTCAAGTATTTATTGAGTGTCTGTTCTTGAACTGGGATTGTTAGGCACTGTTAACGATTGAGCAAACATCTCAGGGATGTAGCTTCATAAGGGCTATGCCACAATGAAAAGGGTTCATTTTTTTTCCCCCTCATTTAGCACTCCCTTTTCTGGGAATGCATCTCCTGTGTTAATATGTGTATGCCTATATTTACCTTATAAAAAAAAAGTCACAGTCTTTATTTGTAAATATTGTATTCTGCTGACACAAGGCCTGGTAAGAGAGTCAGGGAGTCTTGACAGATTCATTCACATTTCCATTTCCTTCCTCTATAATCAACATTATACATTTGTAAGAAATTTGGGCAATAAATAGCAACCAGGAGTGTGTAAGCTTATACGTGACTTGTACCAATGCCAGCTGTATGTAAGCTTTGCCCATATAGTGTGGCATGAATTATTCAACACATCTATGTTAAATGGCCATTTTTGGAATCTAGTCTGTATATTTGAAGTTTTTGCATTTTAAGTGGTAGACTTAATTTGTGCTTATCCTGAAATTATAATTGCTATTCTGACATGCTGCCTTTAGCAAAGTATGTATTCTTATGCATGAAAAGTACATTTTAGAATGATGGCATGACTTTTAAGCACACGTACACGTGCATGCGCGCGCACACACACACACACACACACACTGATAACATATAATCATATTGTGGCAATCCTGTGCACCTGGCATACTCAGAAATTTCCTTCACACCTGAAGAGCCAGAGATCTTACAAATAAAATGCAGACTGAACTTAAGAAAATAACAATATAAATTAAGGGTGCAAAAGTAAAAGAGTCATAAATTTAGCAATATAAAGTGGTGACCACAGGCTGGGCTTGAGGTCAGGCAAGTTGAATGCAGAACTGAGTTCTGTTACTCATTAGCTGTGTGGTTTTTAACAATGTACCTCTCTCAGTTAGGCTCTGACTTGTATGCGAACTAGGGCCTACTACATTGCTTGTCTCCTAGAGACTATTGGGGAATTCAATGAGGCAAAACATACAAAGTTCTATTCTCATTAGGAGATTTAAAAGAGGACTATCAAAATTTCAGGAGAAACTTGCATAGCAACCACATTTTCTATATTGTCTGCTGATTTGGGGTGTTTCTTCTTAAGGTGTGGTTGTGATACAATGCTTTTGGAACACTGAAGGACATGTTCATCTTGCCCAGTGTGGGTGGAAGATATTATGGACACATCACCACTTCCAGCCTTATGTGTCAGAATGAAGAGACAAGACTATTGTGCCCAGGACAGCATTTGCTGAATTGCTGAATCAATGACTAGTATAAATTGAGGCATTGAGAGGGGGCTTGAGGCATTGAGGACTACAGTTATTCCATATATCTCCCATGGATGTTTTAGGGAGTCAAGCCTTGAGGTTTTTCAGGAGTCAGTTTTATATATGCTTTCAAATTTATTCCCGTGTCAGGGCCTGTAATTGAACAAATGTGTAAATTTTAGTTAAATTTTTCCTAGGGCGTAATCACATAGTCTGATACCCAACTCCACTCAATGCCCTCCTACCCCTAATCTATTTGGCAAGCATCATTTCAGTTGTGCACTGAAGGTGACTATGTTAGTGCTGAATGAACAGGCTTTGGAGGCCTGCCTGTAAAGTGCCCTTCTACAAGTTTATGGGAAAGCTTTCTATCTGGATGTTTCCCTTCATCCCTTCCTGTCTCTTTCTCTACTCCTTGTTGACGGAATTCAGACAAGTTTCCCTCTCCCCAGGTGAAGCTTGTTCTTTATTAAGGAGTCCTAGGTGCCCCTGGTAGTTGGTTGGGGTCTGAAAACAGTACAGTCATTTCTTGCCCAATCAAAAGAGACAAGGAGACAGGTCCCTAAGTAACCTAGTGGCATCTGAGAGCTCAGCTAGAGGAGCCACCATTGCCCTTCTGCTTGCTTCTGTCAGGTTTCTGCCTCTTTCTGTAAAGTAATCAGGATTTCTTTTTTCTTTTTCTTTTTCTTTTTTTTCTGTTTGTTTGGTTGGTTTTTGAGACAAAGTTTCTCTGTATAGCTCTGGCTGTCCTGGAACTTACTCTGTAGACCAGGCTGGACTCGAACTCAGAAATCTGCCTGCTTCTGCCTCCCAAGTGTTGGGATTAAAGGCGTGCACCACCACTGCCTGGCAAGATTTCTAAGCAACCCAAATGATTCCACCACCTGCCACAACAAAAACCAAATACAATTATTAGTAACACTTGTTTGCTCTTTGCCTTTTGGCTTGTTGGAAAAAGGGGCAAGCAGGAAGAGACACAGATAAGAGTGTTGGCTTTGGAAACATCTGGCTGCCACCCAGCTGAGCCTTGTCACATGGACCTCCTTCTTCCTTGTGTGCTTCCTCACCTCAAGCTTGCTTTGCAATCTGAAGATTTCCATTTGAAATGCTCTTTGAATGATAGACAGTGAACCCCAGGATCGAAAGTAGCTTTGAAGTTTGCCAGGAGTTCCAGAAGACTGTGTGTTTCCACAGAGCTAACTACTCCAGTACAGAGAATCTATCAGAAAACTTGGATTGAATATAAAGAATCGGCTTTGATAAAACAAAACAAAACAAAACAAAACAAAACAAAAATTAGTATCTTTCTGGAGGACTCACCTGTAAGATTCTTCGAGCCCTTTTCCTTAAGATGTCTGTGGGCTTGAAGCTCACTCCTTATTTCAATAGAACATTTATATGTCAATTGCAAGAAATGTGTCGACGGGTACAGTTGACTTTAATATCTTATTGGAGCAATGTGACAAGAATTTGAAAATGTACAAACTAACCATGGGATGACCTTTCAAAACCGAAATGCAAAAGTGGGGATGACATTTTCTCATTCAATTACATATTTTGAAGTCTAAATTAAAGCACACACAACCCCAAATTAGACATCTCCTCCCCAGAGTGAATATCCCAACCATTTATAACTAAGCAACTTAAGTACCTAGTAATCAACAAACATTAACATGTAAATACTTTGTTTTAATAAGCCATGAGCATTAATATGCACGTGGCTGAAATTATTTCTATGGAAAATTCTTTATCTGCACCCAAAATATCAGGTATGGACTACAGCGAAAGAAAACTGTTAAATTTAATTCTGAAAACATTCATGTGAGTTTGCATAAATCCTCTTTATTTTCTAGTGGATTTTTTTTTTTCTCCTGGATTTTTTTTTTTCCTCTGTCCCTGCTAGGAACCTTATGAAACTGAAATGTCAAGTGAGGGTTGCTTTATATCATGTTCTGTCAATCAAAGGAGGGGAGGCTTTCTGCATCTGTTGCTAGTATATTGGCACTTTTTGAAGAGTGTTTCGGCGGGAGCGAGAATAAATAAAGATCCTTCAGGCACTTTCTCATTTATGGATGAGGAATCAAAGCAGCCTGAAACTTCATTTTCAGCCTGATACCCTGAAGATTGTTGGCTGATAATTCTGGATGGAACAGCTTATCTGGGAGGATTAGGGAGAACATGGCCTTCCTATTACTTCTGGCTTCAGCCTATTCAGCTGGGTAGGCTTTTGTCACACAGTATCTGGGCCTTTACATATGTCACTAATCTTATCTATATCTTTTCAGCTCCTTCTGTTGGAGCTGTGGTTTCCCGTGCCTAAACCTCCATTTCTTCATTACACCAGCTGTATAGGCATTAGCCTTCCCTAACAGCCTTTCTACACCGTGTGGTTCAGTAATGGCAAGGTTTGCAGACTTTCAGCTTTTCTGAGCAGACCGGGGCAGGATTTTTTTTTTTTATCCCAAATCTTAAGACTTTCACATCAATTATATTAAAAAGCTTCCTATGGTTCCCAAACAAACTCATTTCCCCTCTTTACCAAATCCGCTTAACAAAATGAAATAATCTCTGAACTACGTTATCTTTGCAACCATTAATGATAAAAATGAATGTCTCCCTTCCATGCCTGGGTACATATACCACACTGCCACACTTAGCAGGAGGCAGAGACTCACTCAAGAAACAAATATTAGTGTGTCATGTATGTAAAAAAAACTGGAGACCACAAGCATGATTTCTAATTCACCTCTGACCTCAAGATGTCTACAGTTTAATGGATAAAATGGGAACAGACAAAAAATCCACCATGATGCAGGATACAGATAAAGTCTCAGGGAGGGCAGGTCTGTGTGCTGAAATCTTGAGAAAGGTTTGGTAAAAACAGGGCGACTGCAAACAAACAAGGATTTGCGAGAGTGATGTTGGTCAGGAATTTCTCCAGTGCTTTGCCAATGGGTTTTCAAAGAGCACATGTCACAAGCATCCCTGAACTTAGAGAGTGGCTTTGAAGTAGGTCTGGGTCAAAGGTGTTCCTTACCAATCAGGTATCCATTCTCCCTATCTTCCAGCAGCTAGTCTCACATTGAGCTGGTCTACTTCTTTCTGAATATACGAGAGCCACCTGAATAATATGCCTGTCCCTCATGCAACTGCACAGAGCTTGCCAGCTCTGTTCTACAAAAGGAAGCTCTTTATGGTAGATGGACCTTTCTTTTTCTTTTGCTCTCTTTGTTTATGGAACATGGATAAGAGGGCTGGGTCTAGATCCAGCAAACACTTGGGGATCAAATCCACTGTGGGGGAATGGAGGGAATTGTTGGAGAAGCATGGATCTCTGGGCACTGAGGCTCTCCATGAGACTGCCCTGCTGTTCTTCAGTTCCTTTCACACAAGGGACTTGTCAGTGTGTGTTTTGTGTTGGAGGTAATGCTTTCTTCCCTATGGCATCGTTATCATCAGTTTGTCTTCATCTCACAATCATGGCTTAGGAACACTCATTGGAAATGACAGAGCTTCGGGTTTCCCAGGATGGCTCAAAGTGATATGAAACACTGTCCGCCAAATATTTATTGGCTTCTTAAAATGTTTAGAATAATTTTTTTCTAGACAAAAGTCACTCCTCAAATTTACAGGGTCCACACACATCTGAATTTAGATTTTACTCGCTTGGCTAAAATATACTTGTGGATAGAAAATGATCATATGTAGTTATTAAAGTACAGAATATGGAATATAAATCATATTATCATAGAAGTTGAGAGGATATAAAAACATGTAAAGGTGAGAAAAAAATTTCCAGATAAAATATAGGATACCCCATTAAAGTTGAATTTTAGGGACACTGGAGAGATGGCTTAGCAGTTAAGAGCACTGACTGCTCTTCCTGAGGTCCAGGGTTCAACTCTCAGCATCCACATGGTGGCTCATAACCATCTGTAATGGGATTCGATGCCCACTTCTGGTGTGTCTGAAGACAGCTACAGAGTACTCATATACATAAAATAAATAAATAAGTTTTTAAAAGTTGAATTTTAGTTTCAAGAATAACTTAGGGTTTAACTACTTTTCAACTATCACAAAGGATATACTTTGGGAGGCAGAGGCAGGCAGAGCTATATGGGATTGAGGACATTCTGGTCTACATAGCAAGTTCCAGGATAGCCAGAGCTACATAAAAAGATCATGTCTCAACACTCCTCCCTAATAAAAAAAAAACAAAAAACAAAAAACAAAACAAAAAAACCCAAACAAACCTAAGCTATATTCAAACTCTAAAAGTTAATTGTCTCAAATTTTACATGGCCTACTTGTTCAAGAAGTATTTACCAATTTTCTGAAATCCAGATTTGATAACACATCTGAATTTGATTTGATAATGCTTCCCAACCCTTCATTGTGAGCTCCTGGGATGTCTCCAGAGGAGGGTACATCCAAGTTGTGGAGAGAAAGGATAAATGAGAAGAAAGGGATGGACCTTCCTTTCCAAAGCATT
This sequence comes from Mus minutoides, assembly GCA_902729485.2. Lineage (NCBI taxonomy): Eukaryota > Metazoa > Chordata > Mammalia > Rodentia > Muridae > Mus > Mus minutoides. Next base: position 257,361 of record LR750209.1, on the reverse strand, counting down.
GGAGCAGAGCTAGGGCTACATCCTGAACCAGAGCACCCAATGAATATGGCATTTTTAATAGTGTCAATTGTACTCAATGAGAAGAATGACATGTAAAACAATGGTGCACCCCACAAGGAGAGGGATAAACTGTGTGTGGGGATGTTACTATAGTGTAGACATTCTCAGGTTTTGAGCTTGCTTGGTCCATACTATGCAGGACAGGATGGTAAGTACCACTCCAGCTTCTGTCTCCTCTGTGCGTGCTTTCAGTTGGTACAGATAAAAGTGTTTCCAACGTTGTCATGTATCTTGCCATATATGTTCCCTGGAAGTAAGGAGGACCCCCCCATGGTTTTTTTTTTTTTTTTTTTTTTTTTTTTTGGTTTTTCGAGACAGGGTTTCTCTGTGTAGCCCTGGCTGTCCTGGAACTCACTTTGTAGACCAGGCTAGACTCGAACTCAGAAATCTGCTTGCCTCTGCCTCCCGAGTGCTGGGATCAAAGGTGTGCGCCACCATGCCCGGCTAAGACATGTCTTAAAGTTGCTAGACTACAGTCAATTATAGGCATTCATCTTCCTGATCACAGAGATTCATTTTTGGACATGTTGTCTAAAGAAGACAACTTGTTTTTTGTTTGCTTGTTTTTTGTTTTCAAGACTTGTTAAAATTTTATTTTAACTTTACATCCTGATCTCAGTCTCCCCTCCTTCTTCTCCTAGACCTTCCTTCAACCACCCATCCACTTCTCCTCCCTTTCTCTTCAGAAAAGGGGAGGCCTGCCATGGATATCAACCAGCCTTGGCATATCAAGTTGTTGTAAGAATAGGAGCATCTTTTCCTACTGAGGTTAGAAGAGGTATCCTAGTAGTGGGGAAGGATCCCAAAGGCAGGCAACCAAGTCAGAGACAGCTCCTGATGTTAGGAGTCCCACGTGACTACTAAGATACACAACTGTTAACATGTGCGGAGGGCCTAGGTCAGTCCAAGGGTGTCTCCGTGTGGGTATGCACATTATGAAAGCAGGTTCCCTCAGAGTCCAGAAGATAGTGTTGGATTCCTTGGAGCTACACTTTCCAGCTGCCTGATTGGGTACTGGGTCATCTTTCCAGCCCTAACAGGGTGGCTTCTGATGGTGACAACAGTTACCACTTTGATACAAATTTGAGCAAGGATGTGGCTTTCTTTCTAATTAATTATCCTTTTCCATTACATTCTTAGACTGTAAACAGCCAGATCTAGCACCTGACATATAATCTATGAGATATAAAGTGAATTCTGGGATAAAAACCTTCAGGTTCTGGTTTGAGAATCCGAGAAACTGAAGGAAAAATTAAAATCAGGGTCTGTGGTGAATGCTGGATAGTCTAAAGGTTTACAGGCATAGGGTAGTGAGCACTGCTGAACAAGCCCAGGCATGCCTGGACGGGCTAGAACAAAGAACAAAGCATTTGTGAGAGAATGAGAAAAAAGGTAGGGGAGGCAGGTAGCCCTTAAGGTGACCTCAGGTAGGATTGATTCCTAGAGGAGGACTTTAATCTGCATGCAGTCTTGCCAATAGATTTCCCTAGGGACTTTATTATCTGGTGTTTAGCGTCATTGACCATTGTCTGTACTTCCTGTTTCCACCAATGAGTTATCACTCTCATACCCCCAACCAGGAATGGAAGCTGTGTGCCATTGTGGTTACCCCAGTTCTCAATCACAGATGTCTATGCCACTATTTGTAACCTGCTGCTAATTCTGCTCTCTTGGCAACAACCCCCTAGAAAAATACATCTGTAGGCCTGCACAACATACGGATCAACAGACCGCCAAATTTTCCACTGGGCATTGTGCAGCTAATGTCTTAGGATGATGAGGATCCTGGATAAGAATGAAACTCTTAAGAAGTATGAAGATGGAGCTGGGCGTGGTGGCGCACGCCTTTAATCCCAGCACTTGGGAGGGAGGCAGAGGCAGGCGGATTGAGGCCAGCCTGGTCTACAAAGTGAGTTCTAGGACAGCCAGGGCTATACAGAGAAACCCTGTCTCGAAAAACAAAAAACAAAAAACAAAAACAAAAAAAAAAAAAGTATGAAGATCCAAGCTGAAGGAACTTGAATAGGGTAAAGGTTAAGACTCTGTGTGTGTGTGTGTGTGTGTGTGTGTGTAAAATGATGTTGTCTTGTTGTCTTTGTACATCCATGCATGTGAGTGGGTATTCTTTTCTTTTTCTTTTTCTTTTTTTTTTTTTTTTTTTGGTTTTTTCAAGACAGGGTTTCTCTGTATAGCTCTGGCTGTCCTGGAACTCACTTTGTAGACCAGGCTGGCCTCGAACTCAGAAATCCGCCTGCCTCTGCCTCCCAAGTGTTGGGATTAAAGGCGTGAGCCACCACGCCCGGCTGTTTTTTTGTTTGATTGTTTTTTTCTTTTTCTTGTTTTTGTTTTAGTTTTCAAGACAGGGTTTCTCTTTATAGCCTTGGCTGTCCTGGAACTCACTCTGTAGACCAGGTTGGCCTCGAACTCAGAAATCTGCCTGCCTCTGCCTCCCAAGTGCTGGGATTGGGTATTCTTTCCTTATGAATAGTCTAAGTTCTTTCCCATTCCCATCTTGGGAATGAGGAATTGATTTCACTGGATTCCAGATGTACTCGAGTTCCTTCTGCTGGCTCGATGTTTTCCCATTCACTCCTTTGACTGCTTCTTTTTCAGATGTGGTGCTGGAGAAATAGCTGAGAGCTACGTCTGGATCCATAGGCAGCAGGAAAAGAAAGCCACTGGGCCTGGGCCTGGCTTTTCTTTTTCAAGTTTCTTTTTTTCTTTTTCAAGTTCCATTTTCCCCCCATGGTCTGTATTCTCTGTTCATATTTGATTTCAGTGCATCTCGTGTTCCTTTCTGTTTCTCTTTCCAACCTCCCCAGCCTGAAAAGATGTCTAGTTGGCAAGAATGACGGATATTCCAGGCCCTTCTTTCTATCTGAAATCCTTCACTGGCTGTGACACTAAGAGCTGTAGGGTGCTTTGAATAAGAATGACTCCCATAGGTTCATGTATTTGAATGTTAGTCATCAGGAAGTGGCACTGAGGGATAGGGAGTTGGCTTTAAGATTACAAAAGCCCAAGCCAGGCCCAGGCCCAGTGGCTTTCTTTTCCTGCTGCCTATGGATCCAGAGGTAGCTCTCAGCTATTTCTCCAGCACCACATCTGCCTTTCTGCCCCCCCCCCCCCACGCTCCCCATCAAGATGCTAATAGATTAAACCTATGTAACTGCTAGCAAGCACTTTCATAAGTGTTACTGTGGTCATGGTGTCTCCTCACAGCAGTAGACCATGGACTGGGGCAGGCTGAAGTTCTGTAGATCTCAGGAAAATCAAGTATCACCTTCTGAGGACCACTAGCTCCCTTTACAGCCAAGGCCATGGTGCCCTCAATACACCTCCCCAGGCAACTTGTGTAATTCTACAGAACCTGCTTTCTAGAGAAAACTCCTTCTTCATTCCTCTATGACCTAATGGGACATGAGAGGGAGTGGGAAGCATAGAAGAAATAAACAAGAAGACAAGAGTGTGGAGACAAAGGAAACTCAGCGAAGGAGATAAACCTCAGAAACTGGTCTGTGAGGAGCCTGCAATTCTTGTATGAACTGTGCTATCCATGAACCTGAGTCCATATGAGTAAAGATCGAAAACCACACAAGATAATAAGCATTGACATGGCCACAGAAAGCATTAAAGTAATAAAGACAGGTTATCAAATGTGTGCTTTCCTACATGATTAATAGTAATTATAGCCATGTATATGAGCTACTTCTCTTTCTGTCTCCTTACCATGCAGCATGACAAATAATGAACTCATTATTAATGTACCTGTTAAATATTTTATTTGATGACAACATTGAACTCATAATACATGATTTCAAAAATTAGACACAAAAGACATTCATTGCTGTCTTTATTGCTCCTGACACAGCTTCCCTTATCTTACTCACTTGGTGTTTGGCACCAGTACAGAGTTCAAGGCCACGGTTTATTAGGTAGAAAAGACTGTAATACAGTCTCACACATAGTCTTATAAAATGGGGGAACTCAAAATGAAACCTCTATAGTTTGGTAGTGGGGAACCTCACTCCAAACTGCTTTTGTGTGTGTGTGTGTGTGTGTGTGTGTGTGTGCATGTGAGCAAATATGCCCGTGGAGGCTGCAGACCGTCCAGTGTCAGTGTCATTTCTCAGGTGCCATCTGCCTCTTCCTTCCTTCCTTCCTTCCTTCCTTCCTTCCTTCCTTCCTTCCTTCCTTCCTCCCTCCCTCCCTCCTTCCCTTCTTTCCTTCCTCTTTCTATTTTTTCATTTTTATTTATTTATTTTGTCTTTCTGTGTGTGTGTGTGTGTGTGTGTGTGTGTGTGTGTGTGTTATGTTTCATTGTGAGACGAGATCTCTTTTCCTGGTATGGAATTCCCCAAGTAGGCTCGGCTAGCTGACCAGGGTGCCCAGGGGATCTGCTTGTCTTAGTGTTCTCCACACTGGGATCATGAACCCATGCCTGTGTTTTCTTTTAGTGTTGTTTCTGGAGATCAAGTTCATGTCCTCAAGCAAGACAATTACTGTAATATCTGAGCTACTTTCTGATCCCCAAATTGCTGATTGGTGGAGTATCTCAAATATAAGCATCTCTTGTAATTTTTTTTTTTTTTACTGGCATTTCTTTTGAATGTTTTCACATACCCCATCATCATTTATAGTTAGACCGTGGTATTTTGTTGCTGTTAACTTATTATGACGCAAAAGACTGCTCAAAATCTTTCTATTCCATGGAGAATCCAACAATCTGGGTGTGGAACAGACACTGTTCCCAGCAGGTCTTTGGCTTTTTTTTCCAGGGAAAACTAAAGGTTTCATGTGCCACACAATTCATGGGCTGTCCCCATTCTTATTTCCTTTCAGTTTTTCTCTTATTGTTGTCTTTCCTTCTCTTTTGTTTGCTAACTGGATAACTTGTTTAATATGATCTATAAGTCCTGTTTCATTTTTTTTAAGTATGTGCTATACCTCAAGAACTAGACACTCGATAAGCAGAGGCACCATGATGAATAAGACAGTAAGACATGGACCTGGATCCTGCTTTTTGGTTTTTTTTGTCAGTTTACAAGATAGAAACATTAATTCTGCCCCCTCAATCCCCACACTTTTGGTAAGTGGTAACATAAAAAAATATATGACAATATAAAGCTTCATCTTACTTGCACTTGACCTCTGGTTCAAGTTCCCACAATACACTGCTCCTTTAAGGCAGATCCTGTCAGTGACCATGGCAAAAGCCATTACATCCATCTTGCTTCTAAAATCCCAGTTCTGTTTGGGTCAACTGATGACTGGTCTGAGTCGACCGGAGATAACTTTGTATTTTTTTGCAATGCGAAAGTGTGGCCACATCATACCCCCACCCCCACCCCCACCCCCACCCCCAACCCCCAACCCCCAACCCTGTCTTAACAATAGGGTTGTCTGAAGTGAGGCTTCTGAGAAAGCATTTGCTTTCTGACAAAAGCAACTTCTGTCTGCCAGGTGAAAATGCTCATGTGATACAGTGCTTGGGCCTGTGGCCAAAGTCTTAGGGTATGCATAAATATGAAGGTCCATGTGCTGGGTGTGGAAGGGGCAACTGATGGAAAGAACTCGGGTCTCCAGTGGCATTTACATTACTAAATGAAGCCTGAGGTTTCTACATTCAACTGTCCTGTTACACCTATTGTAAATGTCTTTATAGTTCACTGAGATGAGATTTCTTGTGATGCAAAGCACCCGAGTCTAATACATTTTGTTGTTGTTATTGTTGGGTATGTGTGTGTGTTTTCTCCAGACAGGGTTTCTCTGTGTATCCTTGGCTGTTCTGGAACTCACTCTATAGACCAGGCTGGACTTGCTCTCAGAGATTCACCTGCCTCTGCCTCCTGAGTGCTGGGATTGAAAGCGTGTACTACCACCACCTGACTCTAATACGGTTTTGTAATCTTCTTCATAATGAAGCTTAGTGAAACGGTATTTCCTACCAAATAGTATTTACCCAAGTCAGCCATTTTATCATTTCCTGTGTTCTATATCAGAGATCTATGAACTGTGTCTTGTGTGCCAAATCTCATCTGCTTGAGGATGCCCTGCAATTTAAAATTGTCTTTCAAAGCATCTTTAAATGATTAAAATAAAAACCTCAAGAAAAATAATGTTTTATAAACATGAAAACGATATGAAATTCAAATGTCCATGTTCACAAATAAGGTTTTATTGGACGCCAGCCATAGTCACTTATTTACATATTGCTAAAGGCTGCTTCTAATTGCAGAGTCGAGCATGTGAAATAAAACAAATGGGCCACGAAATCTGTAATATTTACTCTTCTTCTCTTTTATAGCAAATAGTTTCTACTTCTGGTATGCCACAGGACACTCCATTATAGCCCCGGTGATCTTGACTATATTGTAGGCATGACATTCTCTCTTTGTTCTCAACCATGGGATTTCTACCACTATAACTCGTTGCTATGATTTGAATGTGAAATGCCCTCAAAAAAGATTGGTAGTCAAAATCTTGGGTACAAGCTTGTGGTGCTATTTGGGGAGGATCTGAAAACATTATAGGTGAGCCCAGGCAGTTAGTCACTGGGCTATCTTGTTCCTGGCCCTTTTCTGTCTCCCTTTTCTGTTTCTGTCTGCCAGAGATGAGCAGTTCTCTTCAGCGACATGCTCCTGCTGCCATCATATACTTCCTAAGCACCTGGGGCCAAGTGACCAGAGACAGAACCCCTGAACCAATGATGTGTAATAATTCTTTCTGGTTTTCAGTTTGATCTCTCAAGTATTTGTCATAGCATAAAGAACAGTATCTAATAGATTTCCCTCTTTTAACCTCAGAAGCACATTTGCTTATAGTTATGTTGATTTTATGACTCATTCACAAATATTAGTACATTTGACCATTTCAAAAAATTAAGTAAAAAAAAAAAAAAAAGGACAGAGATAATAACAATGATGGGCTTTATAAAGAAGAAACTGATGCCAGGATGCAGGTCTTGAATTTAGGGTTTGTTAAGATATTCTAATCCTCACTTAATATTAGAATGACTTCAGGTAAGTCGCTTAAGTTTTTGAGTCTCAAATTGCTACCTAGTTCTTCTGTCAGCTGTGATCATTCTCCTTCTCATTTTCTATATTGATAAAGATTGAACCCAGATGCTTGCCTACAGGACTGCAGAGCTGAAATGGTTATAATTCCTGATGCACTCTGTGTTAAACTATTATGTGGATGGCGTAAGTCCCCAGAAAGTGCTAAGGCTAGATGATGAGTGAAACTGATAATCTCTGTCTGTGTGCGAATTCATCACTGGTGCTGAGAAATAGACCTGTTTAATAAGGAAGCAGGAAATGTCCTGACATGTCCAACCTTTAGACTATAAATGGCCAAGAAATCAGGAAAGTTCCTCAAAAATAATGTCTTACAAAGAGAGGAAATGGCCGGGCAGTGGTGGCGCACGCCTTTAGTCCCAGCACTTGGGAGACAGAGGCAGGCAGATTTCTGAGTTCGAGGCCAGCCTGGTCTACAAAGTAAGTTCCAGGACAGCCAAGGCTACACAGAGAAACCTTGTCTTGGAAAAAAAAAAAAAGAGAGAAAGAGAGAGTGGAAATGATAAAGAGAAGAAAAGGGGGAAGGGGAGATACGTAGAGAGAGAGGTTGTGGTGCGGCGGGGAGGGAGAAGAGCCACATGTGCATCTGATGAGTCACCAATGGTCTCTGGTTAGTGGCTTTCAAGAAACTGTATGCCAAGCCCTTCAAGGGTTCTTCCATTCCTCTTTATGTAATTATTTTAGTTAAAATACAGTAATGTTTTTGAAAGTGGCGCTGACTCTTTCACTGACCTGCTTGGTCTATCCCTTCCTCCTAGCTCTGCCTCCCCCCAATTCCCAGCCTCTGGCTCTCTGCTAAATCCCACAGCATATTGTGAGATTGCATATTTCAGTCACCTGTACTGAGTAATGAGTGTCTGGAAGGTTTGCACAAGGTTATTAAAAGTTTCTTAATCTGCCACCAACTTCTCTTTTAATATTGTTTGTGGATTTCCTGAAGCACAGGAATAAATTCCCTTGACCCTCTTCTTCATTAACTTGGAAAGTATGGCAGAAAATCAAAAGTACGAGGCTGTTAGGGTATTCGGTGCCTTTTAATAACCTATTGACTATAGCATGGAGGAGATAAGGCTATCACCACAGTTGATCAAAAAGTCCAAAGGAAGCAACTCTTGCTACAGACACCTCATTATGCAAATAGTGCCTTTAAAGCCATGGCCTCTCAATTCATTGTCATCATAGTATCAGTTAATTAGGGGACATTTTAATAATAAAAAAAAAGATAGAGAAAATGACAGCTTTAAAATGTTTTCCTAAGGAGGACTCTGTGCTGATCCTTTTTAGGGTGTGTTAAAGACTCAAGGTAATGAAATTCTCCCTTCTCTAACTCTTTCCGGTGAAGAAGAGAGAAAAACAAAAACAAAACAAAACAAGACAAAAAAAACCCAACAACATTAAAACAGAGCAGGGCTGGTCTTTGCACCTTAACCTGTGTCAATCTGTGAATAGCTGAATGGGTATTTGATTTTCTTAGAGTCCAGTTTCCTCATTTGGAAGTTGAAAATAACACTACAAATAAAAATCATATCTATTTATTTTCCTTTAAATCCTACATTAAACGAAAAAGGGCTTTAACCACCACTTTATGTGTAAGGGAAAAAAACCCCAGAGTTTATCTATTGTGCCCAATGATACATGACCATACAGTGCTGGATTTCAGACAGATTCTCCCAAATTTGTAACCCAGACGCAGGCAAGGACATAGTGAAGACATTCAAGATGTCCTGGACATATGGAGAATGCCAACCTGTTGACCTATTTTCAGAAGCACCCACATCAGGATTTTGCCTCACATGTGAAAAGACAGGGTGGTTTCAAAAGAATGTCCTAAACATTCTTCTTTGAGGGCGTGAGGGAACGAATGCCTTTGTGTTCCTTTAAATGTGCGAGTAATAAAGAGTAAATAGAACAAGCCCTTGTGATTTGTTTAGTTTTGAAATCATTCCAGTACAATTTGCAATTAAAACGGCTTTCATTTTTAAGTGATCAAAGCAGTACACGATCCAGTCAGGTCAGCAACTGCACCAAGCTGGAGCCGTACAAACACGCAAGAGTGGCCCAGCATACCCGAGATCGTCCAAAGATCCCACGGCAGTTAAAAAAAAATAAACACATACAGAGACCATGGGCTGAAAGATGACTACCAGGCGAGCAGGCAGTATCTAAAAGTCTTTGCTGTCATTTACGGCTCCAGTTTTGATTATAATTAGGAAGAACAGTTTGAAATTTATTGCTTTCTCTCCCCTTCTCTCCTCTGGAATCTGCCCCAGCCCCCCTTCCTCCTCTCTCCCCTAAAGGGCAGTTTGCTGCTGAGGAACCTAATTTTCTTTTAGTCATGGAGGCCTATTGTGGCCCTCTGAGGAAAGTCCTGCATATTCACAAAGCTTTCCTGCTTCTCTTGAGTCCATTTAGGTGTCAGCAGGGCAACTAGACTCAGCCAAAAGGTTAAGCAGACCACCAAGAGCTCAGCTCTAAGCACTTTCTTTCTTAGTCACTCCAAACCCAATGGTTGCTGCCCCAGAGCAGGGATAATGGCCACAGTGTGTATGCCTGCCAAGTGCAAACACACAGTCCTACGAGGAAGAAAAGGAGAATGACCTTCTGTATAACACAGAATTTTTAATCAGCCTTTCAGCTAGTTGCATTTCTGTGTTATGTACCCCTTTGCAAAACATTTCCATTCATACCCACTCGGTAACCACAGAAGGTTTGGATCTAACAGGCAATTGTTTGAAGCAGATGGACGGGAAGGGCTATTTTAATGCACATAGCAGGGACCCCGAAAATCACTGCTATCACCCCACTTCCCTCCCTCTCTTCTTTGCAGTAGTAAAACAAACCTGGAGACAGCAGGCTGGTGGTTTGGAGTCATTGCACTCACACCTTTTAGTGGGTACCAACTCTGGGATATTTTCATCTGCAAATTTTTGAATCTTAAAATGATTCCCCGCCAATACCATCAAGGGGTTTCTTTATGGATGGATGTCCTTGGAAAGATGAGTAATAGGGCCTAGCCTTGATTTTCATGGTTTGACTGCTAAGGAAACTTGCTACAATGAGACTTACTTCTGTCTGAGTGCTCTTGAGAAGGGAGAGAGGGTGGTGAAGGCCATAAAGTCTGGAGTCCCATCTGATTCTCTGTACTGCCACTTCCTGTTAGATTCATGACCCTTGGTATCTTGCTAAGGAAGCCCCACTATGTCTCAGATTTCTCCTCTGTAAAATAGAAAAACAAAGTCTACATTCTAGGTAAAGGCTCAACTGAGGTAATTCAGAAGACAATTATCATAACACTATCTCCCTCTGGATCTGCAGGCCCTGATTTTGTGGGACTCAACCAATCTTGAATCAACAATGGCAAGGATGTGCTGTACAACCTATTACAAGCTGTTCTTCATATCATCATTCTTTAAATAACGTATCATAGCAAAGACTGGCATAGTATCCCATTTGGTACTAGAAGTAATCTAAAAATAATCCAAAGCATGGGGAGATATAAAAAATATATATATGGAAAAGGTGTACTATCTTGTAAACAGGACTTGGGCAGCCTTAGATTTTGGTATGTATAGGAAGCCTAGAGTCACACCCAATGTATTACTGGCTAAATGGAAAAATCCGCCAAGTACTAATGAAAGGTAGGATCTAGTGACAAAATTCTGTTGTTATTTTTAGTCATTACTAAGGAATCAGATTCAGTTAAGGTGAGCCTTTCCAAGGATTTGGCCAGGTAAGCATGGAAATCATGTTTTCACACAATGATGGTTCACTTATAATCTCATTTGTAGCATCACTTCACCATGACATTTTATCCATGACAAACAGGAAATGCTTTCAAATGCAAACAGAGAAGCTGAACAAATAAGACCAAAAGTGTATCATTTGGGAAGGAAGGTGAGGAGTACATTCAGTACCCAGGATTAGAAGAGATTATTTTATTTAGGGTTAGATTGACAAGTCCAGGGTTGATGCCTTTGTTTACTTAGGGCATTTTCTCTTGCAAAGTGTGGAAGTGGTGACACTTATTGGCTCATGTAACTAAGAAATCTAAACACTAGGCATGATCAAATGATCCCATTAGGATCTGTTTGTCCTTTACGGCTCTCAGTGTTCAGAGCTGTAAATGGTGATTGTGTGTGCATGTGTGTGTGCTTGTGCGGAGAGCAGAGGGGGCATCAGGAGGCCTGCTTTACAGCCCTCCATCTTTTTCCCCTTGAGACAGGGTCTCCCACTGAAACAAGGGCTCACCATTTCAGCTAGACTGGCTGGTTGGCCAGTGAGCCTCTGTTCCTACTTCCTACTCCCAGCCCAGTATGGGGATTGCAGGTACACATAGCCATACCCAGATTTTGTCGGAGTGATAGGGGATCTAAACTCAGGTCCTCATGCTTGGATGGCAATTACTTTTACCCACAAAGCTATCTCTGCAGCTCAGTATATTGGCTTCTCTTTTGTGAATCATGTTTCTTTCAGCTCAGGCTAATTATCTCATAGCCTCAAGTCAGTAGGAATTAAAAAAAAAAAGCCTCTTTCTAGTTTGTTCCGTCAGACCCCCACTATTGAGCTGCCCATATGCTTGTGTTCTATGCTGAGCCATGTGGACACCTGGAGGGGTTGAGGATGGTATGGACAGGGCCTCTGCCTCATTCCTGGCTTTATAGCTGGGTACATAATTGGGCCACATGGACAGAGAATATAAGAAAAGTGGTTTTATGGGAGGAAATGTAGGTTCTGTTGTGAAAAAAATGACACTCTTGCCTCTCGCCTTCAAATTGGAAATAGATGTACCAGGTACATCCCATGTGGGCACCATGAGTACATTTTGTTTCCATTCAGGAACAATCTTCCATTTTTAAATAAACCAGTCTTCTCAGTCTCTGCCTCTAAGGGCTTTAGTGTTTCCAACTGCCCTACCTCCAGTACTCATTGCTGTGACCATTTATTTCAACTGGTCAACTGCAGAGCTAGTGTGAAAATGGACATAGCTCTAGCTAGGTAGGTAGTCAGTAAACCACCTGGCCAGGAAGCATTCCTATCTCATGTTGTCTTCATTACACATAACCTTGTAGCTTGAAGGAACAGAAAAATAGTAACCCCTCCTCTAATTATGCTTAAATGAACTGAGGGGGAGTAGAGAGAAGGAGAAAGGCAGGGGGAGGGAGAAGAGGAAGAAAGAGATTAAAAAGAGTGTTTTTTTTTTCCTCCCCCACTTAATCAATAAGGCTTAAGGAGTATAAGCATATGGGTATCCTGCCACTCTTCTGAACTGGAGATACACCCTTAGTCTGCGGGTCTTCCTTGTGAATGACAGGTTCTGCCACACTAAGCTTAATCTGTGAAATAGAGAAAAAAAAAAGGGGAGGGGGGAGGAATGGAGTTTGTGGACAGGAAAGTTTAAAAGAGATAAGAAAAGACAAGAGACTGGGTTAAGACTTCAGCTATTCCCGAGTTTAGTGTTATTCTAATTCTCCTTGAGTTAGGTTTTCCCATACTTTTCCCTGTTTAGATCTAAGGTCAGATGAGTCTTTGTTCTCAGGGATGCTGTGCACTGTCAGATGCTGAGAAACATGCATGCCTTCTGCACACTAGATGAAATCTCTCCCTTCACTGCCAGGTCGGGGGTGTCTTTATATATTGCTGAGTGAATGCTGGGAGAAGCCTGAGTGTGCTCTTTCCTTTGGATTTCTTCGTAGAAGAAAACATCAGAGACAGGAGTAACATCTAGTTAGTTGTCATGTAATGAGTCAAACAAATCAAACAAATCCATTTTATTTTATTTTATTTTATTTTATTTTATTTTATTTTATTGTTTGTAAAACATTCCTTTGCCTCTAAAGCCAACTGATTAGTATGGGAGTAAAGAAATTCAAGAAGATATACAGGAAATACTTACATGCTGTCACTTATAGTCAAGGCTAATGGAAGGAAAGATGGGATGGAGGGAAAAGGAAGGAAGATGATTGGGACAATGGAGAGGGATGGATGGAAGGAACAGGGAAGAGAGTGGCAGCCATCAGGGGGTGGGGCAGGTTGAAAGGGGAGTAGCTTGATGAGAAACTTTAGATGTCTATTGTACTACATAATGCTATATAGTTAGTACTATGGTATGGTAACGTGTTCAAAGAGTAAATTTTCATTTAATATAACTTACATTTTTTTGCGTATTCACTTTATATCCTACTCACTGCCTACCTCCCACCCCACACACACACTCACAAAATCCTTCCTTCCATCTCCCCTCCCCTTCTCCTCTGAGCAAATGGGAACCCCTGGGCATTACTTCACCCTGGCAATCAAGTCTTGTGAGGGTAGGTGCATCCTCTCCTACTGAGACCAGAAAAGGCAGCCCACCTGGAAGAATATGTCCTATATTCAGGCAACAACTTTTGGAATAGCACCCTCCTCCCCACCCCCACATCTTCCCTCCTCCCAACCCATTCCAGTTGTTCAGGACCTACATGAAGACCAAGCTGCACATCTGCTACATATGTGTGGGGATGCATAGGTTTAGCCCATGTATGTTATTTGCTTGGTGGTTTAGTCCATGAGAACCCCAAGAGTCTAAGTTAGTTGATTCTATTGGTCTTCCTATGGAGTTACTATTGTTTTAGGGGCCGTAATCCTTCTTTCTATTCTTCCATAAGAGTACCGAAGCTCCATTTACTGTTTGGCTGTGGGTGTCTGCATCTTTCTGAGTTAGTTGGGGCGTGGAGCTGTTTGGAGAACATTCATACTAGACTCCTGTCTGCAAGCATAATAGAGTATCATGAATAGTGTCAGGGACTGGTGCTTGTCCATGGGATGGGTCTCACGTTGGGCTGCTTATTGGTTGGCTGTTTCATCAGGCTCTGCTCCATCCTCCATGCCTGCATTTCTTGTAGACGGGATAAGTTTAAGGTTGAAAGTTTTATGGGTGGGTTGGTGTGGTGTCCCTAAAGCCCCACTGGGTTTACTGCCTGGCTACAGGAGGTGGTAGACGGTAAATCTTATGATAATTGTTGTTACTACCAAAAACTATTTAAAAAGTGGGTACAGCTAACTTTTAGAAATGAAGGACATGGTATTTTCCCCTTTGACGGTAGTGATAATGACTGCTATTATGGGTGTATGAACATGTCCAAACCTCTCAGTTGAATGTAATAAATATATATGTAGCTTTGTATATGAGTTATACCTCAGCAAAACTGGAAAATAAATGATGGGTTCTTGGATAATAACTGGGAGTTTGGGAAGCAGCGAGTACATCTACTTGCAGGTAATTCATTGATATCCAGGAGCCAGGGGCTTTTAGCAGAAACACCATGCTACTGTTTCTGGACTCACAGATTTGGAAATTCCAAAGGCCTTTGTTTATAGGTCTTAGGAAAGTTACACGTCTACTGTAAATACATATAATTACCACTGCTTTGTTGTTGACTTATTATTAGGTCTACCACAATGCTGCTATTTCCCCCCACTCACCTTTATTCATGGTGCCCTTATATTAAACTTCAAAGCTTTCCCCAAAATCATGTTGATTAAAACCCAATAAAACTAGTATTACCAAAAAAGTCTAGGATAAAAGAGATACCATATAATCCCAGTTGTCAACAAGAAAATTACTCAGGGGTTTGTTGCTTCTAACAACTTCTAAAGAATCTGGAAACCTAGCAAGTGGGGAGACCTTTGTTCTTCCAAAAAACGTTGGTGTTCTCTCCAGGCTTGATCCCCAGTGAAAAGTGAATGCCTGTGGCCCCCTTACCTTTGTCTTACCCACTGGCTAAGATGGTCACCGTGACACTGAGGAAAACAACTGTAATCTGGCTTTACTTCTTCCACTTGGCACTGACTTCTCAAAGTGCTTTTCTGTCTACTTGAGCTCCTAGGCACCCATGAAAGTGCTTATTTGTTTACTTCATACTTTCAGGCTCAGAGAAGATTAAGAGGTCACATAGCTAACAAAGGGCCTTGTCTCCCAAAGCTGGCCTCTCCTCCCATTCCTTCTATCAGCATGTACAAGCACCCCAAGGTCCCACCAGTTATATGAAAAGTCTGTGGCATAACTCGGTCACGGGTAGTTCAGAGTTGGCTAAAATGCTCTGTAGTTGGCACTGTGGTAAGGGATGATGGGGATGATGGTTAGAAAAAAACATTTTGGTTTATGAATTCATGCACTTTATCATTTCTCAATTGCATGGTATATGCAAAGACACATATACCAACTGTCTTTTTCTATCTAGGTATTTAAAAAAGAATCAGTGTAACCTTCAGTCTCTTTGTGACCACTAGACAATAGCCTTAGAGTATAATCTGAATATATATGATAGTCAACAGAACTTTAGTCTATAATCTGCCTAAATGATAAAAATAGCCAGGCGGTGGTGGCGCATGCCTTTAATCCCAGCACTTGGGAGGCAAAAGCAGGCAGATTTCTGGGTTCAAGGCCAGCCTGGTCTACAAAGTGAGTTCCAGGACAGCCAGAGCTATACAGAGAAACCCTGTCTTGAAAAACAAACAAACAAAAACAAACAAACAAAAAGATAAAAATAAAAGTATCTTATTGTCTTAGTTAATTTTGGCTTGCTATACCCAAATATTCAAGGCTGGACAACTTAAAAAAAAAAGTAAAGGGTGCTGGTATCCTGGTCTGGGCTTGCTAGCTTTTGCAAAACCTGGCAGATAAATAAATGAATATGGAACAGATTCCAGAATAAGAAAGAAAATTCAAAAGTTTAGGCTTGTGTTGAGATTTGGTCTGCTACTGTGCATTGTAATGCTAAATTCTGCACAACAAAGGTCTAGGTCTACAAGTGAATTCTCATAGTTACGAGCTTTTGTTGTGCAAACTTTGTTCCTTAATTTAAAACTATTGGTTAAACAAAAATGGCTACAGCGAATTTTTGGAGGGATTAGAGGTAGGTGGGCTTTGAGTTAATGCAGAAGGGAAAGAAGAACCAGAGGAAAGAGGAGGAGCTGCCATGAGAGGAGATGGACCACGAGCACATGGCCAGGAGAAACTGCAGTTTCCTACTGGGGAAGTAGTCAGGTCAGCCTTTAGAAGAGTAGATAAGGGTTATGCCCCAGTAATTGGCAAAGTCACAGGAAATAGCCACAGTATGAGTCTCATTCATTCACAAACTAGATGGGGATAAATTTAAATTTGATTAACTACAGGCTGTAGCAACCCACTTTCTTGAGCATTAACTCACTATGGAAGACCAGCATTAACTCAGGAAGGCACAGCCTCCAATTACCACCTCAACACTGTCACACTGTGGACAAGGTGAAGCCCAAGACATGGCATTTACTGAGGCTCACAGAGTCCTTAAATCTCACAAGGATACACCTTAGAAAAATAATAGTGTGTGCCTAGCATGGTGTGGAAATAGTATTGCTGAATGATTATTGATTTGTTTTCTCCTGCACATTAACAACTAAGACCAGGAATTGTCTGTAATATTGCAGTGATTCTGGAATGACATTGTATTTGTATCTATGTATGTATGTATTTGTATTGTATCTATGTACCAATAAACCAGTTGGGAAGCAAATTTGGCAATATTGGTGATGTATACTAAAACTTCAAACTCGCCGGGCGTGGTGGCACACGCCTTTAATCCCAGCACTTGGGAGGCAGAGGCAGGTGGATTTCTGAGTTCGAGGCCAGCCTGGTTGGTCTACAGAGTGAGTTCTAGGACAGGCAAGGCTACACAGAGAAGCTCTGTTTTGGAAAAACAACAACAACAACAACAAAAAACCTTTAAACTCACGAAAGAGCTTCCACTTGTGATATTTTGTTTTTAACTTCTAAGTATTTACCGTCAAGAAATTAGTTTCAATATGAAAAAGATAAGTTTTTACATGACCTTAAAGTCTTTATTATTTTGGAGGAAAATATTCTTATAATTTATCTATCCAAAAAACCAAAATCCAATAGTTAATAGTTAAGCTCTCCAGAATATTCTCTGGAGGATACCAAAAGAGCACTCCATACTGTCCTTCTGTCCTTTCCATACAGTCCATAATATCTTAGGAGAGTTATAGTTTCAAAGTAACATTGTTATTTTTTTCTACGTAGCTAAATTTACTTTTGAACTTTTTTTTTTTTTTTTTTTTACATAACACATGAATGGCCTATGGAATTAGTGTCAGGACAAATAAATTGTAACCTGCTTGGAAATACAATTCAACCATTAAACTTTATTTTATTTTCTTGTGTGTTTCTATATGTGTGTGTTGTTTGTATGGTGTATGAGTGTATGGATATATGCATAGACATGTGCCTGTGGGCATGATCATCTGTGTGGGAGACATGGAGGCTGATGTCAGGATGTCTTTCTCAATTACTTCCAACTTGTTGGTTGGTTGGTTGGTTGGTTGGTTAGTTTTGGGTTTTGGTTTTTGAGACAATGTGTCTTACTGGAATTGGAACTTGTCATTTTGATTAGACTAGCTGGCCAGTGAGACCCAGCATCTGCCTGTCTCCACTCTTCCGTGCTGGAGTTAGACAGGGGCTGCACTCAGCTTTGACCTGAGAGCTGGAGATCTAAACTCAGGTCAGCTGGCTATGAACAAGCACTTTACCACTGATCCATAGCTCTCGCTGTGGATTGCAGATAGAGATCTGAGTGAGTCTGTACTGTTTGACTTTGAGTACTGCTATGCCAAGGACCCCAAGGCCTCAAATCCATAGGCGTGGCAAAGCTCCTAGGTGAGCTTCGGAGGGATGACAAAGACTTCCTCTTCTCTGAGTGGGAATGTTGACAGTGTATATAAAAGCCATCAACCAAGCCGGGCATGGTGGCGCACGCCTTTAGTCCCAGCACTCGGGAGGCAGAGGCAGGTGAATTTCTGAGTTCGAGGCCAGCCTGGTCTACAGAGTGAGTTCCAGGACAGCCAGGGCTACAGAGAGAAACCCTGTCTCAAACAACAACAACAACAACAACAAAACTATCAACCACACTTTTCTCCAGGGTGACTGCAAACTGACACTGCTCCCCTAAAGAGACCTTCTATTGAGAGTAGTTAACCCTGCCTCCTTGTTCAGCTGTATGCCATAAACCTGCCTCCTAATTCTGCGGTATATGATAAATCTCCCTCCTTGGCTCTTGTGTATGAAATAACAGGTTGAGGTTATTATAGGATGTTGCAGTTAGTGTTCTTCATCAGAACTAATACAGCCCAGCTTTTCTATATATGTATTTATGTGTCCTTCCTATCTTCAGTCCCCTTACCTGAGTTAGGTCGATTCCTATAGCCATGCAGAGCACATTAGTCTCACAAACCTATTTAAAATACTAAAACAAGAATGATAAAAATATAATGCTCTACAGCATATGTAAGATAGACAATTTAAATACACAATGGTTATTTTTAAATGCCAACTTTTTTACAACCTAGAATCACCTGGGAGGAGCTACAGCTAAGGAATTATTTAGATCAGATTGGCCCGTGGACATGTTTATAGGGGATTATCTTGATTGTTAATTTATGTGGACATATTTATGGGGGATACCATTTTCCTAGAAAGCTAGATGAAGCATGAAGGCTGCATGAGTGTGTTTGATTCTCTGTGTCCTTGGCTAGCTGCTTGAGTTCCTGCCTTGGCTTTTCTTCAGTGATGGACTATGTTTAATGACTTATCTATTCCTGTGACAAAATACTATAATTAGGGCAATTTATAGGAGAAAAGCATTTGGTTGAGCTTATGTTTCCAGATGCAGTCTGTGATTGTGGAGCAGAGGCAGTAGGAACGAGACACTACCACTCCCAAGAGCTGGGGTTCAAGGCATACATCACCGCCACCTAGCTAGGAAACTCTCATATAAGGGCTTATTTAATTGGGACTTGCCTACAGTTTCAAAGGTTTAGTCCATTATCATCATGGCGGGAAGCATGGCTACTGGAACAGAAGCTGATAGCTACATTCTGATCTGCAGACCAGAAGAGAAAGGGAGCTTGGGCTGGAGACAGCATTTTTTTTTTGGTTGTTTGTTTGTTTTTGTTTTGTTTTTCGAGACAGGGTTTCTCTGTATAGCCCTGGCTGTCCTGGAACTCACTTTGTGGACCAGGCTGGCCTCGAACTCAGAAATCTGCCTGCCTCTGCCTGCCTCTGCCTCCCGAGTGCTAGGATTAAAGGCGTCTGCCACCTCGCCCGGCCTGGCGCCAGCTTTTAAAATGTCAAAGCCCACCTGCAGCCACACACTTCCTCCAACAAGGCCACACCTACTCTAACAAGGGGATTATCTCCTACCTCTTCCTTCTAATCAAACAGTGCCATTCTCTGGTGACTACACATTCAAATATACGAGGCTAGGGGGGTCATTCTTATTCAAATCACCACACTACCCAAGGCACCACCAACCAGGGATGAACTAGTCAAACACCTAAGCCTGGAGGGAAATTTTCTTTTAAACCCCAGATAAACCCTTTCATCTCAAGTTGCTTTTTGTCAGGGTATTTTATCATAGCAACAGAAATGAAGCTAGAGTAATATGTAAAGAGCTATAGTTGTGTAGAAATGCTGTGTACAAGAAAATAGGCAAGAGGCAAGCTCAGCATGGTGGCCCAGGCTTGGAATGCCAGTGAGACAGGAAGATTATGAGTTTCAGGACAGTCAGGGCTACATAGTTAGACCCTGTCAAGTAAACAGGCAAACAGCACATTGCATCATTCTTTATGGCAATCATGGATATTATACGTGCAATTGTTCTTATTTTCCTAGTTATCTTTTTATTACTCTAAATGACAAAAATGTTCTTTTGGGGGGGGGGGGATAAAAAGAAAAGCTACAAAATATGTTTGCCAAACTCTAAATATCATCTTGTAATGTTATATTTTAATGTGTACGGGTAATAAGTCAAAACACAAAAGTTAAATGCCTGTGTATGTATAATGCATCATTTTCTACTTCGTGGCTGAAGGCCAGCTGCTTTCAACATAGCATTTAGGGTCATTGTATGGAAGCAGAATGAGAAACACAGTGCATGTTGATCTGAGCTATGCTCTTTTTACCCATCTAAGCTGCGGTACCCTTGAGTATAATGTAGACTCTCTCCTCTCCCCATGTTTGTGCCTGCTCTTCCTTATCTGTTTTATTCTTCCACCTCTTTCTGAATCAGCAAACATTCATGACCAAATGCCCACACCACAGCATTCCCTTGAAGTCCCACCTAGCTGTCTGTACTTATCCAGCTCCTTGGAAATGCACAGGCTTTGTTTCAATGTGGCACACACTTAGCACATACAATAGAAAGAGATGGAAACCAAGATGTTTGCTTTTCCTGGTGAGAGAAAATAAAACAAGATGACAATCCAAAGGAAGCCATATGAGATCATCAGTAGATAAACATTTCATGAGAGAAACGATCACCACTGTTATGAGAAGCAAATGCAGCTTTTACTCTTGGCCATAGAACTTTAAAACAGTCTCTGAAAACATCCCGTTATCCCTCAGCTAGCAGACACACATCTTCCAATATTTGACAAATACCATCTTGAATCTTTCTTAGTGCAGGTGGTGCTAACCATCTCGAGCTGTTCCTCTCCTCTCAGTTAAAGCCGCCGTTCGGCTTCGAGCTCCTTCTGCAGTGCAGAAGGAAACCTTAGCAGATGGATTGGTGTAGAGGAAATGGCACATAATGAATCACATTTGAAGCCCCAGCATGCAGATCAGTACATAAATCTATAGCGTCCTCCCCTTCATCTGTGCTCAGTGGAACTGAGTGCTTTGGAGATGCAAGAGGCCGGGGGATCCTGCCTATTGCTGAGAAAGCTCGATGCAGCGTTCCCTTCCCCCAACTTCCTTTCCCTGCTGCCACATGCAAGGACCTCTTGGCCTGGTCACCTCTGGGCCCCATGTAGAGGCCAGGCAAGAATTCTCACTTTCTGGAACTATAGGGAAAATTTCCCAGTAAAGTATTATTTCCCCTTGTCCATAGTTGTAAAAGAGGATCAAAGCGACTCCAGAATGGAAATTGCTTATTCAACTAAGTTGAACCACAACGCTAAAGCACATTATTTTTGTTACTTTAATCCTAAAAGCATATAGCATATGATCAACATTAAAAAAAAAAATCCTTTTCCAGTTCAACCTAAGGTAAGTGAACTGGTATATTTTTTTGTAAAACAGTGGGGGAGGGCAAATCTTAAGTTCTTTAACTCCCGTGTTCCTAGCTTTCCCCCATCCAACCAGAGTCTTGACATACTGGGTTAAAGTATTAGGTGAGATTTACTACTGCCCAACCTATGAGGTCCAACTTTGCATTTTCATGTCAACAGAGTAATCACTTTGGTAGAAGCGTTGCCAAATGGTTCAATTTGTAGAGTTGCGCAGCTTTTAGTGCCAGCTGATGAGTTAGTGTTTCCACACAGCTACTATGTATACAACACTTTATTCTGTATTTTGAAAGTGTATATGTGAATGGGGAAATAGCTCATGTACTACATGTCTATTTGAGAGAAGCTAAAAGGAGAATCTCATAATTAAATTTCAAAATCAGCTGTCTTCAGTTCTTTGGGGGCGGGGGCAGTATAGTTAAGTGAATTGTTCTTTCCTCAGTATCACTTTTGTGTAGAAATACCTGCTCACAGAACTTTGCTGGTTTTGTTTGTTATGTGGTTTTGGTTTTGGTTTCAGTTTTGTAACAAGGCCTCTTGGAAGAGTGTGATTTGTATCTAACTGCAGTATACCACATGATCTACGAAGCAGGAATGAGCAGAAACTTGCTGGTGGTTTTTCCATCAGAAGCTGCCCAGCAGGCCGGAGTGTCTGTGGAGGAACAGAGGAGGAACGTATTTGCTGTGACTAATGCTTCTGAAGAAACCATCTTTATACCATCACAGACAAACTTGTGAGAACGCAATGACCACCAGGGCCAGTGGGAAAGCTGACAGAGTTTCTTGGTGCAGATGGTACCAATAATGAACAAAAGGGCTGAAGTGTTTCAGAAAGTGGAGGCTTTGAGCTTATCATATAAGAGCTTTGGAATGTGTGGGGATAAACCAATGCATTTGAGATATACTGGCACCACTGTGTCTGTGTGCTTTTCATTTTCCCCTCAAATGATATTTGAATATGACACAAATACTGGTAGAATGCTTAGTCATACATAGACACACACACACATACACACACACACACACACACACACACACACGTGCATGCACACACACCCTCGTGACTTTATATGCCAGGATTTTTAGTGTCCTCACAAAGAATCGTCCAGGTACCTGAAACAGCCAGGTACAATTTTATCTGGCTGGTAGCTTCTGTTTCCCAGCTACCGAATCACATAATCCCTGAATCCCACATCAGTAATATAGTCTTTGGTTGAAAAATTGCTGTCAGTTTCTCGTAGACACAGAAGGCCAATCTGCATGGCAAAGAAAAAAAAAAAAAAAAGAAAGAAAGAAAGAAAAGCACAGTGAGTTCAGGGCCCAGGGCTGGGCACCTGGCTTGCATGCATATGAAGTTGCCACTGCTTCTTGTCCTGATTGTAGAGCCTTCATATTGCAGGTTTTGAAGACAAAGTAAAAGCATTAGGGGAGAAGTGTCAGCAAAAGCTGGGAAACTCAAAGAAGAGTTGAAAAATAGGGAGAAATTTGACAATTTGTACATTGCAGTTATCAGGATGTTTTAATGAGAATATCCTCCCAGGAAGAACCTTTCAATGTGTCCTGGGGTAGAAGTGAGTTGCTGGGACAAACCATCCTCCTATGAAGTTGGACATTCCTGGGGTTTGATTTGTCAACTCCAACACACGCGATTTTGGTAAGTGACTCCTTGGGAAAGTTTGCAGTTAGATGTACTAAGTTGTAGTTTATACAGTAGTGGGCACACAGATTAAACACTAGTTAATGCCATTAAGAGTTGTTTGTGGGGGGCTGGTGAGATGGCTCAGCGGGTAAGAGCACCCGACTGCTCTTCCAAAGGTGATAAGTTCAAATCCCAGCAACCACATGGTGGCTCACAACCATCCTTAATGAGATCTGGCGCCCTCTTCTGGAATGCCTGAAGACAGCTACAGTGTACTTACGTATAATAAATAAAATAAATCTAAAAAAAAAGAGTTGTTTGTGGCTGGGCGTGGTGGCGCACGCCTTTAATCCCAGCACTTGGGAGGCAGAGGCAGGCGGATTTCTGAGTTCGAGGCCAGCCTGGTCTACAAAGTGAGTTCCAGGACAGCCAGGGCTATACAGAGAAACCCTGTCTCGAAAAACAAAACAAACAAACAAACAAAAAAAGAGTTGTTTGTGAGTGTATGTGACACAGCACGCCATTCTGTGATATGCCACAAAGCTACAGCGACTTCAATAGCACAGATATCGCAGTATTTAGAAAGTGTTGAGTTTGAATACTTAGTACCTTTTACAAAGTATAAGTTAACTTGGCTGTGGTGGCCTTTAATCCCAACACTCTGGAGGCAGAGGCAGGTGGATCTCTGAGTTCAAGACCAGCTGCACAGAGAAACCCTGTCTCAAAAACAAAACAAAACAAAATAGAAAAAGAAAAAAAAATTATAACTTTATTAAAATTTTACATATGTTGGTTTTAAATGATAGAATTTATAATAGTTATATGGTAAGAGCCCTGAAAACTAACAGCTGCATTCCAGGAACCCAGAGCGAGCTCCAGTGTGCTTCAGTCCTAGCTGGATGCAAACATTCATTTTTCTCTTTTCCTTTCTCACTTCCTTTGCCGCCCTTTCCCCAGGAATCTTGAGTTAGCAGGGGCATCATTATTGGCTGCTCAGGAACCAGACTTGCTAGGCCTGACTCACATATGTTAATACTTACAGAATTAGCTTCTTCAGTTTAAAAACAACAATCCCCAACCTACCCCAGGCTGTTCTGAACCCCGAGGTCTGCTGACCCCCAAGTCTACCCAGACGCCAACAACTAATAGTTTATGACGGGATTAGGAATGAGAGTGAAGAAAGGTTTCTTGTCAATTATGAGTGTGAAGACCACACACACTGAAGAAAGTACTCTATACAAATCAAAGGACCCCTTTCAGCCCGGCGTGGCAATAAGTGGTCAATGTTTCCTCTGCCGTACTTAGGACTTCAGATTTGCCTCTTTGTATTCAAAAGCTCATCAATGAAATATTTGATCAAATGCTAGCAACTGTGGAGTTCCTGGAAGCAGCAGTTGACAAAGTCTTTACAGTACCATGTCACTCAGGCAGTTGAAGAAATCTAGCTCTGGTGATAATATGTGTACTCATTCTCTGTAAATGATTAAGTTCAAAACCACGCCATGAATCATAGTAGCAAGGCTAGACTTGCTTTGATTAACTATACTGGTATAATGGAACTCAACAAAGCAATCACTGAAACATTTAACTCCAAATGTAAATCTTCTTGAACTCTGGGAAAAAAAAAAGGAAGAAAGAAAGCATGTTATGCAAGGAGAGGCGGCATATAATACAACTGTACTCACATAATAAGAAGGGAAGCAGTTGTAAGAAAAAGAGAATGTTGAAAAGTTGTTATGCTGTGTTTGGCAAGAATGAGTCATTTTAAAAGTGTCAATCATGATAATCCAACATATTTTTAATCTAAAGGTCAACAGAAGCAGCTTCCAAGGTGGTGCGATGTGCAAAAGCAAGTGGTTATAAGGTGATTTCAAGTGTTAATACTGTAGCACAGTATATCTAGGAAAATTAATCTCAGCTCTAAATTGAAGAGCATGGATTGATCAAGGTGGAAGAATTTTTTATTAAAAATGTACCGAAATAGCTGGTGACACTGTCTTTTCAAGCACAGAGCTCTGTGACAGTTTTATAATTCAGACATGGCTTTCTGAACAGGCAGTGTCCTCTACAACACAACAGTTATTCAGGGGAGGGTTGAAGGACTTGCCTGCTGGTACCAGTGCCCATGAAATGAAAACTCTTTCTTTGCAATGGCCCATGAGTCATTTGTGAAAGCAAGAGTAATATATATCAGTAGAACATAAGCCAGGAGAACATGGTATGCTGCTGAGGATCAGCCAGTCCCCGAGGCCCTGGCTAGAGTGCTTTGCTTTGTATCCTTACACACCTTTATGGTTTTCCTTGAACAAATTTCAAATGTTCCACAAACATGGGTGGGTCAGACTGTGCACTTAAGTAAGAGAAATAGCCCACAAAGAGTGACAGTAGTAAATTTATGTTCTATCTGTAACATTTATAGGAACATGTGGCCTTCCTCACAAGGAAAGCAACTGTGACTCAGGTAGTGTTGGACTTTCATCTCGGGAGCTTGCTATGTACACAGCAAACATATGATACGTTTTATAAGGCTGTAGAAATAGTCCTAGAAAAAACATTCTGTAAGAGGTCTTTAACATAAAAATCACTGGACACATTCAACTTCATCCTCAAGCTCCACCCAAAAGTACTAGATTGCTTAATTCAATATATGTTACTGTCAGGGAAACTTGGTTCCAACCATTGCTGTAGATCACAGCAATAATCTCCCTGACAGTTCTCAAGAAATGGCTATAAATAGCAGTGATATATTCTGGTATTCTTTGTAAATCTAATCAATAATTTGTTTTTTTTTTCCCTCATGAATCAAAGTCACTTTTACATTTAAAAATTCTGTGTGTGTGCGTGTGTGTGTGTGTGTGTGTGTGCAGGTGTGCACACATGTGTCATTCATTCTGGTGACTTCTAATACAGCCCATATAATTTGTCAGTTAAACATTTAATGAAGGTTTAATTGTGTTTTTAGAAAGCTCTGGGTGGTTTAAAGAAAAACTGACTGAAACCCCAAAACCAATAATAAGCAAGTGACTAAAAACAAACAGCAATAAGGTGAAGAAGCTACTCTGTCACACTGCCACATCCTGTCCCTTTCCAAAATGTGTTTCTATGGAGAAAATATATACAGAGCGTGTGTCACAAGAGAGAGGCACATGAACTCTGGTATTTGTCACTACTCTTCTTTTCTTCCTAAAATTTTAAAATATGTTGCTTAGAGTCAAAGCATGAACTATACAGCCACTACTCTAAGTGGCTACAATGTGTGTATGGCATAACTTACCCACTGATATTCTGCATAATAGTATACACATAGATCCTGTTAGATTTAATGTTTTGTCTCAACACAGAGCAAATGTGGGTCTACGAAAAATCAGAGAAAAAAAAAAAAAGAAAAATGATTATATATAATCTCACCCTGTAGAGAAATGAATACTATGAAATTTTGCTATATTTTCCTGGTGTCTTAAATAGGTACACATGGTCATACATAATAAATAAGTTTAGAATACTATTGTGTGGGGTGTTCATAAAAATAAGTACAAAAGATTATATCTCTTTCAGTATTACTACTGTTACTAGATGTGATGACAGTTCTAAGATGTGTTAATACTGTCTTGCATTTGATTTTTCTTCCAGTTTGAATATGTCATGCATGGCATTATACACAGACCTTCTAGACCTTTTCAGATGCCCTGTGTTTGAAAATCATATATATCTTGACAGCTTTTGCCTCTCCATAGCAAGTTCCAAGCTTGGCATGATCGTGTCATTCTTAAATAGGTAATGGCCACAAATGCAGAAATATTCATACTTGCTTTGCCAGAAAAGACACATTTCACAAATGTCCTAGATTGTTTTTTTCCAAAAGGCTGATTCACACGCTCCCTGAAGATTTCTCAGTTTCAGGCTCAGTGACCACAATATAGAAACATACTTGGCAAATATCCAAGATCTTAAGACATCTAAAAGAAGCATATTTTCTTAACTTGCTCATCTCTTACAGACACCATCGGTAGTGAAATTGGACTCGGTCAGAGGATGGGGAGGGAAGAGTAATGAAAAACATGGACCGTATCTTTAACTATTCATCACATAGTCAAAACGGACAAGGAAAAGAACAGGGAAAGCAGCCATTAATATAATTCTTTGATAAGTAGGAGCCCAGGTAAATTGACACGTGGCATATCTACATTGTTACAGCAATGAAGTTATTGAGATTAAAAGACAATGTAGGATAAGAACACTCAACATCACTTCCTTAATAAGCCTTCACTTTCAAGGAGGTCTACTGAATCTCCATGAACATTGAGCAGAGCAATTACTGATCTAAAACCGGCTCTTGAGAGCCATATCTCTACCAAAGTTTCTCTTTCTTAGATACTTGTCTTTCAGAATAATGCTGCTTCTCTCTGGGTAGCATCAATTGGACTCTTGACAGTTTATGTAATATTCCTATTGGATATTTGTTGGGCAGTGGGCATGGGGGAATAAAGGGAGTTGGAGAAAACCAGCATCCTGCCAGAGTTCAGGTGCTCTGGGCAGGCAGACATGGAAGACTGCCGAATGCTTTCCACGCAGCCCCGGGAGCCACGTAATCCCAGCTCTGGGGGGCGGGGGGTGGCGTGGGGTGGACAAGGGGCAGTCCTAGGTAACAGGTTCTCAGTCTTAGGCATCCCAGACACTGCTGGACACCACAGAGAGCTGAGAACACAGGGGCTGCTCTGTCATCCCCAGGGCAGAAGGGCAGAGAGGGCAGGGAGAGAGAGGGTGCTGGGTGGTTCCCACACAGGCGAGAGTCCTTGGTCATTGTGGTTGGAGTGCAGGAAAGCCTTCCCACAGGAGGTTAGACATGGCTTGTTAGGGGAAAGCCTATCCCATCAATCAAGCACAGCGGGCCTTAATGAGCAGAGTCAGTCTATGGTTTTAGAGCTTTACTGTTCAAAGGCAGAGAGAAAAAGAGATGGTAGAAAGAGGGAGAGAGGCCGGCCATGGCCACGTGGAGAGAAGGGGGAAGGGAGAGAGAGAAGGAGGGCTAGAGATGAGAGTAAGAAAGGTGAAAGCTTAAAGAGCGAGGAGGGGCCAAGCAGCCACTTTATAGTGGGCTTGGCTATCTTGCTCTTGCCAGGTAGCTGTTGGAGGAGCATAATAGTCAGTAACTGTGGGGGTGGAGTTTAGCCAGAATGCCAGAAGCTTGGGACATTGTCTGTGTGACTTATAGTCACAGAATTATGGAGTTGGGGGCTCTGTGGTGTCTGGCACCTGTTTCTGAGAACGTGGCTCGCTGTTCTGTCCCTTGTAGAGTTTTATACTAGGTCAAGCCTCGTTCAACCAAAATAGGCTGCCTTTCACGGCCCCACAGATATTGGGCAAAATTGTATTTTGAAATGGACTCAATGTTAAATATTATTCTGATTATCTTTGGAATAAACTTTACATGGCAGTCTCATCATTGATGGGGGGCAAGGGGAAGGCTTGCTTTGATTTACATGGACTTGTTCCTATCTATTTTTCTAGAGTCAAAGACCTGACACAATGAGAGAAGTGTCTTCTGTAAAGGTTAATGATATGAAACATGAATAAGACAGACACTTGACCTAGGTTCATCTGCAGTGCTAAAAAAGAAAATTTTAGAACTCAAAAATTGTGCATTTAAAATTTCTGCTTTGTTTTCATAGTTTAGAAATAGATGTAATATTTTCAAATGGTCTGGTAATTTATATGCCTTGATAGGTTAAATAATTATCTTTCACCTTATCTCATGAACATGCATGTCTCTGGAAAATAGGGAGATGGATTCATCATGTAAAATGAAAGAATATGATGGATGTGGTAATATATCCTGAATTATTAACTCTTGGGATGTGGAAGAAGGATCTGAAATTGAAGGTTACCGTTGGCTACATAGTGAGTTTGAGGTTATCCAGGACTTTATGAAACTCATTCTGGACTGTATGAGACTCTCCAGACAAACAAAGAAAGATCAGCTCAGTCAAAATTTTGTCTTCTACCCTAGTGAATTGAGAAGGTGGTGAAAGGACAAGTCAGATGGTTTCCAGTCCTCCTGCCTTTAGGGTATGTGTGTATGAGTTGAGTAGATTGGTTTTCATATTGAATAAAAGGAGGATACTGAATTAAAAGCAAAAAGTCCTCTATCATACATTAAGAGGATAACAAACCCTTAGAGAGGAAAGAAAAAACATTGGAGAAAGGAAGAACATTCTGGAAGACTAACTAATGATCACAAAGAACCTGAGTCAAATCTAAGATGGTAGCTTTCCTACCGGATTGGACTGTTTTGTTTTTGTTTTTTTTCTTTTAAAGATTTATTTATTTATTATATGTAAGTACACTGTAGCTGTTTACAGACACTCCAGAAGAGGGCGTCAGATCTTGTTATATATGGTTGTGAGCCACCATGTGGTTGTAGGTATTTGAACTCAATGCTCTTAACCTCTGAGCCATCTCACCAGCCCCATGGACTAGTTTTAAATCGGAGTATACTATAACTAATTTTTCCTCCCTTTAACATACATGAAGATCATAGCACTATGTGGGAACAAAGGACTTGCCTCTCCTGTGTGCATCTGTATTTTAACCCACAACTTTTCTGCACTTTTTTTTTCAGCATTGTAGGGAAGAACTTTTTACCATCTTCCATGTTTGTCTCCTTTTCTTCTTGATTTCTCAGTATCTACAATGTCTTCCAAACTTCCTCCTCTTCTGCCTTTCTACTCTTCCTTTTACCAGTGAAATCTTCCCACTACACTAGTTTCTTGTGGACATTTCACACTTTTCATCTTGTCTTCAACATAGATAACCCTCTTACCCAGATTCTCTTTTGGGTTTTAAACTCCACCTAATGTTGAATTTATTAGTTAGCTTGAGAGATATTAGAAATATTTCATATTCAGGCTAGAGAATGACAGCAGGGACAAATGACATGAGAGCCATCCATGGAGCAGGTTCTCAGGAAACATGGTAATGAACCAGTGATGATTGTGTAGGCTGTTTGGTAGATTAAATGGATTTTGCTTCTGATAGTTTATATTTGTTGGTAGAAAAGTTTCTCTACACAATTTGGTAGCTGGGGAGACACAGAGTAATAGGTTTCATCCCAAAGAACTTATGATTAATCCAATGACTCAGACATGCAGTGTTCCCCCTACCTAGAACACATGTCCTGTGTTCAAAGATATGAAAATGATGCTATATAGCCCTGTAAATTAAAAAAAGTCTTTATTACAGAAATCACCAGGATTCATTTTCAGCTACTTAATTCTCGAAAGATGAAAAACACACTCTTGGCTTTCTTGGTAATTACCTGAAGTACCGAAGAGGTAGTAATAAAGGAATCAAAAGTCATTCAGGAGGGTTTTTTATACATGTATTACCTTCTTTCGTACATGACTATCCTGTGGAGCAAATCCAGTTATCCTCATGTCACAGATAAATAAATGTGATAGAAAAAGCTAAGTAAATGAAG
This sequence comes from Mus minutoides, assembly GCA_902729485.2. Taxonomy (NCBI): domain Eukaryota; kingdom Metazoa; phylum Chordata; class Mammalia; order Rodentia; family Muridae; genus Mus; species Mus minutoides. The sequence goes on along the minus strand of LR750209.1, from coordinate 227,012 downwards.
ATCACACAGAGAATAAAAGGAAGAAATGGTAGTCATGGGTATCCTGATGTCCAGAACAATTTTCAGTCCTTTCAATGGTGGTTCCTGAGACTAGGCATGAATCTGTGCTCTTCAGCCTTTGAATAAAAGTTCCCCACTGACTTACTGGTAAATGCCTGAAGAAATCACCTCCGAGGGTTGCAAAGCCATGTAACGTACATCAAATAAAAATGAGTTGGTGCAAGTGTGCTTTGCTTTGAAGGACACATTCACAGCTTTCCTTCTTACTTTGGTGATAGTTTTCATCTTCCAGCATTTTTTAGTTTAAATGACCTACTTGAATGTATTGCATAACAGAAATAAGCTATAGTAAATATTATTCCCAAGGACCATAAATACTGGCTGGTGAAAGCTTCAATAGCAAAGCATTTGTTCTTTAGGATGACAAGAAGGTGAGTGTTCACTCCAGTTTGGTCCCCTGGAGATGGAAAGCTGCCTGTTGGTATTTTATGCAGGGTTACACAAGTAAGGACTGACATTTCTCCATCAGTAGACCATGTGGGTCATGGAACTTGCTGATTTATCTAAACAAAAATTATGTTCTGAAGGTAGCCTTCCAAACCAGAACTTAACATCAACTGGTGCCAGGTTTCCCTTTTTACATATTTAAAAAGTTTAGATGGAAATATGCATTCAGTAAGAGGCTACAATGAGTCAGCAGGAACTCCCAAAGAAGGCCATGAACCCTGTAGAGAGTCTAAACAGAGACCTCTGCTGGCTGACTTGGGTTTCTTGACTGGTAGTTACCAACACAGTCTTCCCATCTCTAACCTGCTTGTAAGTACAGTTATGGATCTCTTAAGGGTGGAATACAAGTTGCAAAGTGCATCTTTTGATGGTTTCATCATCATGTGAACTTCACTGACTGTACATACACAGACTAAGTTGTCTGTGATGCCATTAGGTTGTATAAAGTGATGTAAATACATGGTGTTGTTGACCAAGACGTCATTACGTGGCATGTGAGCTTAAATGTAAATAGTAATAATTCTTATGTTTGTCATACAGAATTACTTATTGCTCTTTGATGTATCAAAGGTCTTTTCATGTTTATGTTCTGCATGTGATCAAATTATGATAATCAAGTTTCATTTTTGTTAAAGCATTGATACAGGAGCTCACATTATAGTGTAGAGCAGTGGTTCAACCTGGGACTCTTGACTCCTTTGAGGTTCACATATCAAATATCCTGTGCATCATATATTTATATTATTATTCATAACAGTAGGGAAATGACAATTACGAAATAGCAACAAAATAATTTTATGGATGGGGCTCACCACAACCTGAAGAACTGTATTAAAGGGTCACAGCATTAGGAAGCTTGTAAACCACTGGTATAGAGCATGATGGGCAATTAAATATCTTATTAGCAGATTAGATTATTGAAGTATATAAATTCTGGCACCTAAATCCTGTAACACTTCATCAACAGTTCAATAAAACCTGAAGCACCTGAAAATAATGTGTTTTTATGTTAAACATTATATATAAAGAGTACTCTTTAACTCACCACATGTTCTTCTGTGTCTGTTTCTTTTAGCCTCTATTGAAATCAGGCCTGTATCTGCACCATTATTAGGACTCACCCATATGGATCAACATGAAGGACCTCCCAGTTTTTCCTAGGAGAAATTGTCAATTGCAGGGCTAAATATAGATCAACAAACCCAATGTCTAAATCATTGCAACCAAAGCAAAGCCCATTTGTATAATTATGCTGTCCGCCAACCTAACTGTGAACACAGTCATTTTCAGGTAAATAAATTACTGCTATAATTATATGTTCTTGAGGTCACCTCCTATAAGAGATGGTCAGCACTTAGATTAACTATTCCACGGTGCCCTCAGCCAATGAATGCCAGGTAACGCTGTCAAAGACACATTTAATTAGTTCAACTCTTCATTTAATTACAGTGTTAGCCTAGGGATGAAGAAGAAAGTAAAGCATTATTATGTGCATTCTCAGACCGGGTTCCAGAAGGGAATGTCTTTCATCTTCAGCCACAGTCTTCCTTTCCATTTTAGTTTGGCCAAAAAAGAACATTCCTCACACTTTAGTGGATTAATACATCTACCTCAAGATAGGCAGAGCTTTGCCTGTGTATAATTCCACCCTGAAGGAAACAACTCTCCATTCTCTAGAGACACATTTTTGGCACCAGTAGATCAATACTTCTCAAACTATATTTTTTATAGTTTGTTTATACTCATGTAGATACAATGGCAATTTATTAATTTATGGGTTGATAAAATTTTATATTAGTTCAAAATCTAGCATTATTTGATGTAGTTTGAAAGGTTCCATTCTCTCTTCCCACACTATGTAAATAATCCTAGTAGTACCCAACAATAAGTAAATAATATGTGTTTTAACAATATTGTTCTTTGACTTTAATATTTCTATTGTAGACGACTTACTAGTCACAGTTCACGTCTGCTTTCTCACATATTCCCTGCATTAGTCAGACTATCTGGCCCTGGGCTGTAAGTACTTATGTATGTGTCAACTTAGGCTGAAACTTTTGAAAGCTAATACACAATCTTCTGCCTTTCTTGTGTCCTGGTAATCCCATGAGCTGAGCTGGTAGAAGCCTAAGTTGGAAGGAGCATTGTCTGCTGAGTCACTGGTGGGGAAGAGCTGTTCTGAGGATGACTCTACATCTAAAAAGAAGGCATGGAGAGCTCGACATTTGTTTATCACAACACAATCTAGGCATGCTAGCAAATACAGTTGGCTTGTATGGTAATAAACATCTGTAATCTATAGCACTAAGTAGCCACCTAAATGGTGGTAATTTGGACCTAATATACATGAATATTCATTCTTTTAAACAAGAAAATTAGGATATTTCACACACTTCCTTCAATATAAGACATCCATTCATTAATTTTTAATGAGAAACATTCATTATTATGAATTCTATGACAAGACTTTGATTTTTTTTCCCTTCTGGTAAATGATGACCATAATTAAGCTCCTCATAATGAATACAGCAATTTTTAAACAATACAATTTATAAGATGTTTCTCCTCTTGGAGGTTTACTTTTGTTAAGAAAAAGAAACAGAGCTGGGCGGTGGTGGCACACACTTTTAATCCCAGCACTTGGGAGGCAGAGGCAGGTGGATTTCTGAGTTCGAGGCCAGCCTGGTCTACAAAGTGAGTTCCAGGACAGCTAGGGCTACACAGAGAAACCCTGTAAAACAAACAAACAAACAAACAAAAACTCCAAAAAAACAAAAACAAAACAAAACAAAACAACAACAACAAAAACAAAAGAAAAAGAAACAGAATCTAGGACTACATTTCCACAATGTATGTGGGTTTATAGTTATGGCTGCATTTACCTTGGCTTTCCACTCATTCATCTGTTCCTTTGATACAAACCCTTTCTGCACTCTGTGAAGAATGGAGTTTTATTCAATACAGTGTTTGTTGGCTTTAAAAAGAAAATTTAACATAGAGCATAGGATGGGGGGACACTAGTAATTGAACTTTTTTTTTCCCTTAAAGGCTTCCTGTTGCCATCTTTGGCTTCAGTTACTTCTGTAGCTCAAAACTGTATCATTTGCTTTTACAGCATACAAATGAATTCATACATCTAAACCAGCAATTAATTAAGATAGTCAATCTATTTTCCAGGAGCTTAGACCTATGACACAGCTGTATACTAAACTAGGAGGGTCTTAATGGGTTGCTAGTGGCCCCAGATAGCAGTAGATAGAGGTTACAATAGTATTGTCTGTGGCAGTTTCTTTGGAATCATGACAAAGTATACGACAAGTTGAAAGACTTGCATTAGTTTAAGGCTTCAAAGTCTTCAGCCTCAGACCTTGCCTCTTTTGATTCTGATCTGTGGTACAACACATGTTGTCAAGTACACATGACAATGACTAGCTACCTCATGCTACCTTCGCCTCTGCTTTTCATTCATCCGTCCTCCCCATCACCCACACCCTTGTTGCACCCAGGGACTAGGTAGAACATCCAAAGCATACCCTGTGACTTGCTTCCTCCACTGGTTCCACCTCTCAAAATTTTTAGAACTGCATAGGATAGTATCATCAGGTGGGAGCCCAATATTCAACATGTGAGCCAATGACAGGCATATCGTATTCAAACCACAGCATTTGCCTACACAAAATAACTTTTCTGTAGTCTCTTTTCAGGTTGTTATGTGTCATCTGTAGTATCACAGACAAATAGAAAAAGACAGACCTCAAAGTAAAGAGGCCAATACTGGATTCTTCTGATATTAGCCCACTGTACTCTGGTTCTCCTAAGACAACGGGCCAGATGTCAAATCGCATGCTGAGTCTCAGGACAAAAGTCTTCTACAACTCACTGTTTCATTAGGAAATCTTTGCTTCTCTTCATGAACTTCAGCTGGTTGAGTCCTTTCAGTGTTCTGCAATTTAAGATCACCATCCTTCTTCATCCCACCTTAACCCAAACACTTTTAAAATATTATTCTTGTTTTACATATATGAATGTTTTACCTGCATGGCATGAGGGCATGGTGCCTACAGAGGCCTGAAAAGGAGGACAACTGGTCCCCTGGAACTGGAGTTACTGATCATTGTAAGCCTCCTTGTCAGTGCTGGGAATGAAACCCAGGTCCCATGAAAGACCAGCCATCTTACTCAGTCACCTCGCCAGGGCCCCTGACTTGAAATTTTAAGGGTTTGCGCAGGCTGCATTTCAAGGCGTTTCTTTGAACCTTACACTCATTCATTCTTCAGCATAATCTACTGCTTATCACATGGAAGAACTATTTCAGAAGTCTCCCACTTTATCTCTCAGACCCCAGCCAGTGCCTTTCCTTTTGGTGTGCTGTTGTTTTAGATAGATGCTGAAGGCAGTTTCTTTTCTACATTGTTTTCATGGGTATCCTTCAGTAGAATTTGGTGAGATTACATCAAATTCTTTTGGTGCATATAGTAAAATTTTTTAACTGAAAAATTTTGTAAGATTATAATTTTATTTATTTATTTATTTATTTATTTGAGACAAGGTCTCACTGTAGCTACAGCTGTCCTGAAATTCATCATGTAGATCAGGTTGGTTTTGAACTCCTAGAGCTCTTCCTGCTTCTGCCTCCAAAGTTCTGGATTGAAGATGTACATCATCATGACTGGCTAAGATTGTGATTTTTATAATCTATGTACAGTGTTATTTATACAAGAAAAAAAATAAGACCCTGAACTCTCCTGTAAAACAAATCGGCCGCGAATATATTTTGAGTAGAATTATTTTTTTCTTTGAATTGACTGCTTAGTTAAAAAAAAAAGAATTAATTCATAAAGCAGAGTGCTCACATTTTATAAAAATATTTTTGAGTTTACCAATGGATGTAAGAAAAGGGATATAAACAGGATGCTGGGAATTAGGAATCAGAGAGCATTTTATATCCAATTCACTTGTGCCATGTTCTTCCCCCATTGTTGAGGCTGCCTTCTGCCAGGAAGATGCAAGAACACTGATAAAGAGTGGAGTACTTGCAGAGTACAAGTGACCTTAAGTCACCATTAAACAAGCTGAAGTTGTTTGTTGTTTAATACAGAACCTGTACTGGCTAGTTTTGTGTCAACTTGACACAGCTGGAGTTATCACAGAGAAAGGAGTTTCAGTTGGGGAAGTGCCTCCATGAGATCCAGCTGTGGGGTATTTTCTCAATTAATTGGGGCTAGCTTACAGTTTCAGAGGTTCAGTCCATTATTATCATGGTGAGAAGCATGGCAGTGTCCAGGCAGACATGGTGCTGGAAGAGGATCTGAGAGTTCTGCATCTTGATCTAAAGGCAGCCAGGAGGAGGCTCTCTTCCTCCCTTGAGCATAGAAGACTTCAAATCCTGCCTTCACAATGACATACTTCCTCCAGCAAGGCCTCACCCACTCCAACAAGGCCATACCTCTTTTTTTTGTTTTGTTTTGTTTTTAAGATTTATTTTATTTTATTTATGTAAGTACACTGTAGCTGTCTTCAGACACTCCAGAAGAGGGCGCCAGATCTCGTTACGGATGGTTGTGAGCCACCATGTGGATGCTGGGATTTGAACTTATCACCTTCGGAAGAGCAGTCGGGTGCTCTTACCCGCTGAGCCATCTCACCAGCCCAAGGCCATACCTCTTAATAGTACCATTTTTCATAAGCCAAGCATTCAAACACATGAGTCTGTGAGGGGCCAAAATATTTAAACACACTTATCAACTCATGAAACACTCCAGAACCCATATCTATAAAAGGACTTTTCTGTGAAAATGGCCTTAGAGAAAGCTATGGTTCCAAAGAGTGAGAGTTTAGGCACACATGAACCTCTCTGTTCATTATGCTAAAATGAATAACTACTCTAATTTTCTTGGAATAAGGGGCTTGGACTATTAGTGTGTCACTGTCACAGTGAGGTAATACTGCACAGTTTAGATCTGCATTGCTCTTCAGAGGTTCACAAGTTGATGGTTTCATTCCCAGAGAGCAGCGCCACTGGAAGGACTGGAAATGTTGAGGTAAGGCTCGCTTAGAGGAAGTGGGCCACTGAGGGAGTGGGCCATTGAGAATGTGCACAGGAAAACCATAATTAGACTAAATAGATCAAATAGAGACCCCAGCAACTCTACTCCGTCTGCTTCCTGGATGCTATACATGAGCAGCCTGCCTGTGCCTTGCATATCCATGGTGATGCTGTCTTTCATGGGCCCCTAAATAATCTGGTCAAACAGTGATGGGTGAAAACTTATGAAATCGAGAACCCAGATGACATTTTTTTTTCCTTTGACATTTGTGTTTCTCAGGGAGTTTGTCACAGCAATGGAGAGCTACCAGAACTCCTAGCCAAAACACAGCAGTGAGCACAACAGACTTTAGGCTGAATGGGCATCTGGAAAGCTCTGGTATCTCTCTGTATAGTAGTGTTTGGGCATCTGGAAAGCTCTAGTATCTCTTTGTATAGTAGTGTTGTATTAAATAATTACTTACATTTGGTCAATAAAAGTGCTGTCAAATTCTTGACAATTGATAATTTAAAAAGAAAAAGGAACAGTAAAAGAATTGGGCACCAAGACAGACAGCTCATCAGTAGGAAGTGGATCCAGCTTACGACAAGACTGCAGAAATGCTTTCATTGCACACAACTGTAGGAGACACCGTTCCTTATCAGTGCTCTGCATCATCCTGGAAGAGGGCAGCTTCAGCAATGGGGGAAGAACAAGACATAATACGTGAATTAGATTAACTGAGAAGTAGGAAAAACCCTTCTGAAGACCCTGATAGGAAGAGAATGGTCATATGTGGCATCTAAAGCAGGTCTTACTGAGGCATTCAAACAAGCAAACAAACAATGTCAAATTAAACAATTAACAAGCAAACAAACAATGATTACATACTTTCTCCTGAAACATCTTTAGCAGCTATCTGCTGCTGGGTAGCTGGTAGCAGGAAATTGCTGGCAAGATTCTGAGTGATGAGGATACTGTATCATTTGTTTTAAGTTGTTATCAACAATTTTAGAATGTCTGTCTATGAAACCAAACTAAAACCAATTAAGGAAAAGGCAAATCTCGGAAAAAATTATGCAACCTGAGATAAAATGATATGTGTGAAAATCAGAATTTGAATAGAGATTTTTTTTTTTAATTTCAAGAACATAACAAATTTTTTTTAGTACTATGGTAATACTATTACTGAAATCCTTACATGAATTTTGGAATAATTACAGTAATCAATATTCGATTTTTGTTACACATGGGAAGAAACTAATGTGTACCTTGTAAAGGATGAACATATTTGCCTGCTAATTTTATGTTTCTGTGAATAAACACATAAGAAAATTAATTAAAGGTGGGAGGACTAGTTTTGGATCACAGTTCTAGGGCTTTCAAGTTGATAATCAGAATTAACCATGGTTGTTAAGGATGATGTCTTAGTTAGGCTTTCATTGCTGTAAAGGGACACTATGACCAAGGCAACTCTTATTAAGGAAAACATTTAATGGGGACTGGTTTACAGTTTCAGAGATTCAGTCCATTATCATCACAGAGGGAAGCATGGCAGTTTGCAGGCGGACATGGCGGTGGAGGAATTTTATATCTTGATCCGCAGGTGACAGAAGGGGACTAGACTCCAATGATGAGGAGAGCATGAATATATATATATATATATATATATATATATATATATATATATATAATATAAGTTTTATATATATAACTTCCAACAAGGCCACACCTCCTAATAGTGCCATTTCCCATGGGCCAAGTATTCAAACCCATGAGTCTATGGGGTACAAGCCTATTCAAACAAGCACAGAAGCATTAATTAAAACCTTTGGCAGAAGCACTTTACAACTGTAAGTTTTGTTGAGATTAGTTTGTGCCCTGCTCTAAGCTACTTTATATTGTATAGATGGGTTACAGGCTGTGAGTTAATCTGAAAGACTCTATTTTGTAAGCAGCTTTGACTCCATTGCGAAGGCAAACACATAAAATTATTCTGCTCCTTGGTGGGCATGTAAGTACCTTTTATCCAGCACTACCTATGAAACATAACTCAAAATTATTCCACCAGTCTTTCTATTATGTAATTGCTGTTACTAATTAGAACATCACTTTCAAATGTATTCTGCCATTTTCTGTGATTTAGGTCATAATATCATTCCCATTTTGTATACTGAAGCTGAGAATAAATATATTTGTGACTTACTCAAGCCTTACTGCTAAATACAAGGAGTACAACAGAATTTAAGTCTTTTGGATTTATATGTTACTTATCAAACATAAAGCAAGCTCCCAGGTTAATCTCATGATCGCTGACTATTAAGAAGGCAGCAGCCTTCCCAAGATTATTTCTGTATATATTCTGGCCAGAGACTTATTACTCCTTTCATGTTGAGACACTCTTCAAACCCCAGGGGCTGCAGTTGAAAACTCAGTGCCAGATGGCTGTAGAGGAGAGACTCCCGAAGATGTGTCTACTGTCAAGTCACCCAACAGAAATGTCCTCAATGCCAATAGAGATGAAGATAACACATGCAGGCCATCTGTTCCCGCCACATGGCTTTTAACGAGGAAAAGGCTCTTAGGGTATAATGAAGAGTAGATATAGGCAAAGGAGCATCTAGGATACACTCTGATTTATCTGTTGGTCATTAGTTAATTATGGATAAAGATAATTAAGAGATGTCCTCAAAAGTTGCTCCATAGTTCAGCTACTATTGCTGACCACGTTGGAATATATCAAGTGATAAAAGAATCATTTTGTTAATGAAATGATTTTAAGAAAGGCCAAACATGTTTCACTGTAATTTTTTAACCAGGATATATTAATCTACTTTAAAAATGTATTTGAGGAGCTTATAGAAAAAAAAGACATAAATAAATTTGGACTGTAAAAGCAAATTCTGTGTGGTAAGAAATGACTAGTCTGCAGCTCGTGCACTACAACCAAGCCTGAGAGAAAAGCAACAGCTGAAGTGAAATTCAGAGCACCTTTAGGGAACTTCAAACACTGCAGTTTATGTTATAAACAAGAGAATGCTTAATACAATTACACACAAAGACCAAAATCACATACCTTGATTGATTGTGGTAATACATGAAACTCACAAGTGACTCTTCTCCATGGGTTTAACCACCTTATTTGGGAACTGAAAAACCAAATTTATGATATAAGAGAAGCCACTTTCTAGTTTGTCTTTATTTTTGAAACAACATGTACTAATTGTACTGACTTGTTGAGATCATGTGATAATTCAATACATGCACACAATGAATGATGATCAAATCAGGGCAATTAATTTTTTTCCCCATCTCCCTAAAGAATTACCAATTCTTAGTTTTTATTATTTTTTCTTAGAGCGTTTGAACTCCTCCCTTTCAGTTCTTCATAAAATATCAAGTATCTTGTGAACTATTCTACTGAGCTGTAGAATTTCACAATGTATTCTTCACAGTTAACTTTCTCGTATTTGTTATTCAGCATCCCTTTATATTCCCTCCTTTATTCTTCCTAGATGGTAGTAATCACTATTTGACTCCCGTTTTCTTTGATATCAGCTGGTAGTAAACATTCCTACCTGAAGCTTCCAACCTGAAACGCACGCTCGCTCTGAGAGTGTCAACTGCTGAGAAAGCATGGTTGATGTACTTTAGGGACACTAGCTTAAGGGCTCCTGTCTATATAGTTTTTGTTCTCAAATATGATTAGAATTTCTACGTGTATTTTTTTTTTTTAAGGAGAAGCAGAGAGTTGGCTTTTCAATGTGCTTTCTATCATTTAAGCAAGGAATTGAGTCTGTTTTCAATTTGAAGCCATATTCAATTGCCTAACAGTGGTTTTCGGAATATATTTTCATTTCCTGCTGTTCAGCTTGTTGTTGTTGTTTTTTGGTAATAGGATTCTTCCTTGGCATTGCTGTTAGAGGATGAGTTGGAGCATCAGTAATCTGGCACAAAACAAGTGGGCATTCCACAATGATTTGCTGCAGGAACTCAATTCACTTTAAGTATGACAGCTTCAAACTCCTAGGGCAGAAGTTCTAGAACTTCATCACTTCCAGGTAAAATGTTTTCAAATTATTCATAAGACATGGGGGAGCCAGAGAGGTTATTTTATAATACCCAATAATAACTTTTAAATCCAAACAAGTCAATATATATTTATGCCCTAACAACTGTAGGGAATATCTGAAAAATATTTTTAAAGGGAAAATGTGTCAGATGTTTTATTTATAAGTTATAAGTTGCACACTGTGCGACTTTGCATACCTTGGAATCAAATTCAACACTGTTATCCATGTTTTTTGGTCCTTGCTGATTTTTGCATAACAGTTGAACTAAGTGACAAAAACATTGAAAAACAAGATACATGCTAATGATGGTACATGCCTTTAACCCCAGCACTTGAAAGGCAGAAGCAAGGGGATCTCTGCGAGTTCAAGACCAGCCTGGCATACAAAATGAGTTCCAGGACAGCTAAGGATATTCAGAGAAACCTTGTCTCAAGAAAGAACAAAAACAAAGACAGACAAATACAAACCACCAACTCCCCCCCCCCCCCAAAAAAAAACCCCAAGATACACAAAATACCACTGAAAAAAATGTACCATGATTTAATATTGAAGCCAGCAATTTCTGGAACTGGCAGTTGCATGAGAACAAAACTTCCTCGAGTAAGTATTATAATGTTCATTCTCTCAATGATTTAGATGTAACATGATGAACTGAATTCTGCGTGCACTGCATGCTCAAATTTTGTTCAGTGCATAGAGAGTTACGTTTATAGGAAGTGGTTCCAAACATACTTGTGAGCCAACAGGGTATCACTGAGATATTGTACTCAAGAGACTAATCAAATTAAAAGAAGAGTCACCTTGAGCATCTTCTGAGATTCACGGTTCCTCTAAAATGGAAGGAGAGTGCATGCGGGCAGCAATGGTTTTGAATATTGGAAGAAGAAAGGGATTTGGATTCGCTTGTAGGATGCTGAGTGAGCCTGCCTTTGCTGATGTAATAGTACTATGGCAGAATCTCTAGGTATCATATGAGGAGTCTAAATTTGGCCTGGAGAGGACTGGCTGCTCTTGCAGAGAACTTGGGTCCAGCACCCAGCACTCATACGGTGGCCAACTATCCGGAACTCCAGTTCTAAAAGCTTTGATGTCCTCTTCTAGACTCTGTGGTCACCAGGTGCACATGTCATACACAGGATTACATGCAGACAAAACACATATATGTATAAAATAAAAATAAATAAGAAAAAATTTTAAAAATCACAGTTATCTTCCTTCTATTTAAAATAAAGATTCTAATGTTGATGGAATTCTACTGAAATATGCTGTTTTCTCATCTCTTTGTTTTTATGAGATGGTGATCTCATAAGTTGGGAGGGTTCTTTGCATTAATAAGTTATAGCAATTCATATTAGTGTGGAAGTATAAGATAGAAACAGAAAATCCAGACATTCAGACAGTTAGGAGAAACAATATCCTATTGTAATCAGTTGATACACATAGTTTGGCAATGATAAACACCTATTTTCTTCTTTTTTTTTTTAACAAAATATTTTATGGTACATTATATAGGATGAATTTCTGGGTCACAGAGAAGAGATGTATAAGAACAATGTACAGTATCAGTGGGCTCTCTCTGGTGGTGTGGATCTCAAGTTGGACAAATCATTGGTCTCCTATTGGGTCACCTCATCTGGTCTTAATATGAGGGGAGGTGCCTAGTCTTATTGCAACTTGATATGCTATGTTTGGTTAATATTGCTGGGAGGTCTGGCCTTTTCTGAAGGGAAATGGAGGAGGAGTGGATGAAGAGGGGGCAGGGAGAGGAAAGAGGAAAGGGACTGGCAGGGGGAAGGAAGGGGACACTGTGGCTAGGATGGAATATATGAGAGAAGAACAAATAACAAAACCAAAAAGAACAGTGTACAATGAGTGAAGGAATTCAATGTTTACCCTTATTATCTTTCCTTATTGGTTTCTATGAGGTGACAACCTCTGTCACATGATCCTGCCACTATGATGTGTATTACTTTACTCAGGCCGAGAAGCACAAAGACTATGCCCTTGCAAACGTGTGTCAATATAAACCATTCATTCTATTTCTATTAGGTGTTTGTGAGTGATTAAAAAGTCTAACACAAGCCTCGCTGTGCTTACTGATGCTTATGATTGTGGGGTGAATGTTTCTAAGGTCCTAAGTACCAATGTAAGTAGTCTATGAATATTCTTGCTAAAGTGAATTTTCACATTTTCCAAACAGCACAAATATCTGTGGTGGAAGTAGCCAAGTCATCAAATTAAAAGAGGAAGACATCATTTATAGAGATTTTGGGTTTGTTTTTATTTTTTCAAAGTTTAAAATTTGTTTTTGAAGTACATAACTTAAATTTTGCTATGTCAGCCATTTTCAAGTATACAAGAGTATTGGTGTTGTAAACAAGAGCAGTGTTCAAGTCAATAAGAGCAGAGCCTAAGTCCACAAGAGTAGTGTCCAAGCATCCAAGAGTAGTGTCCAAGTATAAAAGTGCAGCCAATGTCCAAGTATATAAGAGCAGTGTTCAAGTATATATGAGAAGTGTACAAGCATTTAAGAGCAGTATTCAAGTGTATAAGTGTAGTATAAGTAAATTCACAATATTATATATACCAATTTCAAAAATGAAATTCTTCCTGTATTTTCTGGAAAGCAAAATTCCAATTCTGTTTCTATGGATTTGACTAGGAGAATTATATAGTATATGACTTTCTGTTTGTTATCAAGGTTCACAAAGATATATAATATATGTTTCTCTCTCTCTCTCTCTCTCTCTCTCTCATTTTCTGTTTTTGAGATTGTGTTTGTAGTCTTTGTTATCCTGGAACTCACTTTGCAAGGCTTTAATTCACAAAAAAATCACCTGCCTATGTTTTCTAAGTATTGAGATTAAAAGTATGTACCTCTATACCTTGCCCAAAGTTTATTTCTATTTAAAATATGTATTCAATTTTGTGTTTAACATTTTCTTTATCTGTTCATCCATCAGCAGACATTTGGGTTGCTTCTGCCTCTTGAGTAATGTGAACAGTGTTACTGGATATTGGTAGAAACAGAGCTAAGCTTTAAAGGAAAGGGGTGGATATTATCCTGAGAACCCAAAGAAATGACAGTGCTGTCAACAGTCCTCGAATTCTAATGAAGTTTCAGAGTTAAAACAAAACAAGTCACCATATTTGAATTCCATTGTGGAGGACCCAAGGGAGGATTAGGTGTAGTCTCCCAGATGTCTCAGGGTTTTCTCCTGTGTTGTTGCTAGCCCCCTAAAGGAAACAATAGAAAAGAAGAAAAATGAAGTTTCATCTTTCAAAATACCTCTTCCACCTGGACAACGTCACAGCGAACTGGTCTTTCCATCATGGTTTGTGTTTAAATAGCTAAAGATCCAACCTATAGGTGAAATGTCTCTCTGAGATTTAAAACTTTTACTACCACATATTATCATACCTGCCCTGCCATTTGGAAGTGTTACATGAAAGAATATGAACACACTTGAATAATTAATATGTCCAAGTTAAGCCAGAACGTTTTAAAAACAATAAGCTCAGAACTTTTCAAGAAATTATTTTCTTTCAAATGAAAGTCTATTTCAGCCACATTAGGACTCCTTCCTCCAGGAACCTAAGTCATTAATTAAATACATAGCTGGGTGTGTGTGACTTGAATCAGCAAAGCATCCCCAGTTACTGAAGCCTTGCTGTACCTCTCGGATTTGCATTTTATTTGTTTATCTTTTGTATTTTCTGCTACCTCAAGCATTTTCCTTTCAGAGCCTGTTATAGGAAGCTCATGTTGAGCATAGCTAGAAAACCTTTTAATGAAGAAAAGCTTTCAACCCCACTGGCAATACTTTTATCTTATTCACATGTAAATTTTGGGGAGGATGTCACTAAGAGGCTCCTTTCTAAATTAGACACTTAGCTTAGAATAGGAAATACTTCTCAAATTTGAAAATAAACCATCTAGAATCTATCATTTCTATCTTCCCACACCTGTGACTGATGAACACTGGGTAGGGTCCCACACACGTGCCAGCCCAGGTAAAACTACATATTTAAGGAGTAAATCAGTAACCATGGAGATATTTAGCAGTCACTTTTCTAGTTGCTTCAGCACAATACAGCTTAAAGAAGGCAGAGTTAGTTTTGGCTGCAGTTCAAGGGTAAAGCCCACCACGGGCGTGAAGGTATGGTGTCAGGCAGCTGGCCACATTTAACCTGCAGGTAGCATAAGGAGATGAAGGTTAGTGCTGTGACCGTTTTTTCCTTTTTATTCAGACTAAGACCTTATCACACGGAATAGTGTTTTCCACATTTAGGGGAGTTTTCCGACCTCAGTTAGCCTAGTCTAGAAACTCTCACACAGGCTATGCCCAGAGGATCATCTCGAGGTGGTCCTAGATCTTGTCAACTTGATATTCTACATTAACCATCACAGATTATAAGGAAGCCACACATGTAACTAAAATACTTTTCGAGTACCCACATTGAAACAACAAGAAAAGAAGTTGAATTTACTGGTATGTATTTTATAAGCAGAATATGTGCACTCGTTGAAAACATGAGGTCATGACTCTAATCTCTGGCGACCATGTGAAATCTGGGTGTTGGGGTGTGCAGCTGTAATCCCAATGTAGGTCTGCATTTGGTGGCTTGGCTTGGGGACACCAACGCACTGCTCAGCTGAGACAAGACTCAGTCTAAGATAGGGGGCTCTCAGACTTTGTATCTCAGGGTGAGAAGGAGCGAGGGTTGGGACAGAAGCTGTGGTTCTCAAACCTCTGGGCACTCAGACACTGCTAGGAACCAAGAGGAGTTGAAAACTAGCCTGTGGGCTAGGGATGAACCTGGGGCAGGGAATCAGGTTTAGCTCAGAATGAGTGTGAGGAGTGCAGAGGGGCCTTCTGTGGGAGACTTAGTATGGCAAAGGTCTCCCCCATTGGTGGTCCTTGATGAAGAAGACAGTCCTTGCTTATCCAAACTGTTTTATTTATGGCAGATAAGGATGCATATGGTTTACTCAGGGTAAACCAGAGATTAAATACCTTTTACAGGTATGGATGCTCATTGTCAGGGCTCCTACATACCTCATTAGCATGGAGAACTCTAAGTTCTATGCTACAAGACCAGTTGTCATGGTCTTCTTAGTGAGATATCGTTGTTATATGCTCCAGGACAGGAATCTGAGTGAGAGCTAGTCTGAGCACCTGCTGTTCTCAATGAGTTTTATCAGGGTTCTGAACGTTGCTACTACCTTACCAGTTCTTCTGTCTGGTGCCATGGTCCCCTGCCCCATATCCTAGCATTGGGGAAGCAGAGACACAAGGATCTTTGAGGCTTGCTTACCACCCAGTATAGTAGTACTGGAAAGTTCCAGTTTTGCTAAGGGACTCTCAAAAAACTATACTAAAGATACTTGTCAACTGCTGGTCTCCACATGCAAACACATTTACACACACACATGAAAATAAATGTGTGTATAACCATAAGCCATTTAAAGATGTAAATATGAATTAATGAACTACTTTCCTTTCTTTGGCATTAATTCTTTTTTTTTCTCTTTATTAGATATTTTCTTCATTTACATTTTACATGTTATCCAGAAATTTTCCCTTACCCTCCCGCATCCGCCCTGCTCCCCTACCCACCCCCTCCCACGTAATGGCCCTGGCGTTCGCCGGTACTGGGGCATATAGAGTCTGTATGACCAAGGGGCCTCTCCTCCCAATGATGGCCAACTAGGCCATCTTCTTCCATATATGCAACTAGAGACATGAGCGCAGGGGGAACTAGTTAGTTCATGTTATTCTTCCACCTAGAGGGTTGTAGACTCCTTCAGCTCCTTGGGTACTTTCTCTAGCTCCTTCCTTGGGAGTCCTGTGTTCCAACTAATAGCTGACTGTGAGCATCCACTTCTGTGTTTACCAGGCACTGGTATAGCCTCCCACAAGACAGCTATATCAGGTCCCTTTCAGCATTATCTTGCTGGCATATGCTATAGTGCTTATTTTGGTGGCTGATTATGGGAGGG